>CATIWQ010072834.1:0-26053 GCA_949673415.1 Euphorbia schlechtendalii | reverse complement strand
TTTCATAAGAAAATCTATATATTAGAATCTCTAATCTTCCATACATATATCTATCCATTCTTCATTCTAATCCTCTTATCCAAAACTTCAAATTATTTTATTTTATTTTCTTCATTCCGTTTTCCTTGTTGATCTTTAGAGCTGGTCCTTCCCTGTGGGATTGATATCTTTTAAAACTACATCGCAACTGTATACTTGCAGTTATCATCATTTTTCTATCTTGATAAGTGCTATTGACAACACCTATACTTTATGTGAACAAATTTTCAGCACCATTAATATATAGACAAAATCTTTGCGAAAATGTGATTAAACTTATCGGTAGAAAAGTGGCGAACATTAGGCTTGACATACAGCATGTTGTGTGCTACTATGCTCATTATTAAGCTGATCTTAGGGAATCTCATTTAGCAACTATGAGGAGAATTCTCAGGTACTTGCAAGGCTTTATTGAAGTAGGTCTGTGGTATCCCAACATCTTGGATTTCACTCCTAGAGGATTCATAGATGCTGATTATGGAAGAGACAAGCTAGATAAGAAAAGCTCCATGGGAGGATGCCATTTCCTTAGAGAATGCTTGGTCTCATGGTATAGCTTGAAGCAAACTTCTGCTGCTCTGAGTATAGTTGAAGTTGAGTACATGTCCATAGGAAGTTGCGTAGCACAACTACTATGAATTAAGTAGTTATTGGAAGACTATGATATAAATTCAAATTGTCTCGAAGTTATGTGTGATAACAAGAGTGCAATTAACCTATCCAAGAACCTAGTTCAGCATGGCAGGATGAAGTATATCAACATCAGACATCACTTCATTAGAGGTCATATACTAAGGGGAGATGTCAAGTCGGAGTATGTTTCTTCAGAGAAACAATGTGCTGACATATTCACCAAACCATTGCCAAAGGAACAATTCAATGTTCTGAGGTAGCTCATTGGTATGGCGAACCCGCTGTAATGAAGAAGAAGAAATAAGAAATAAGAAATTTGGCTACGTGTTGAAGATCAAGCCTTATTTCAGCAAGGAGATGACAAGTGTCTAGACGCAGTCTAAAAATTAAATTAACAGTGTGAGTTACTGTTTTCTGGTTAAAATCAAACTCTACATTTTCAAAAAGATGTGTTTTTGAAGCGAAACCGTCTACAGTGAAACTCACCATTTTACTAAGGTGGTTAATCAAGGATCAATCTCAGCATTAATTCTCATCTTGAGATGAGAATGCGCCACGTATTATCGCCATCTCAAGAGGTATATAAAGCTTAAGGAGATAAAGAGAGAGGTTACTTGCTTTTGCGAATTTGAATCAATTTGAAGCTAAAGAACCCTAATTCCTTTCTCTCAAAAATCTCTTTACCTTTCTCAAATGGAGAATACCAAAATAACTTTCAAACTCAACACCACCAATGTTAAGAGACTCATTATCAAAACCAAGGGAAAATTGGAGAAGTTAATTTTTGAAGCGGGAACCCTTTTCACAAAGGTGGATTGGGCAGACAATATGGAGTTTGGCCTTGTATATGAGGTCGGTTATGAGAGTCTTCTTAGAAATCAGATCATGCACAACATCATAAAGCAGCAAAGTATGAGGTCCTTTCTATGGATGGAAGGACTTGTGTCTGTCAAACTGATTAGGGCATTTTACTCTCACCTCTACACCATTCAAGGTCTCAACAATGTCTTGCTGGTGAATTTTGGAGAAAAATCAACCCTAATTTGCTCTAGACTAATTGGGAGCATTCTGAATCTTCCTCACAAAGGCACTCAGCTCTACAGGATTGGTGATGAGGACCTGGTGGCCATCCTTGAAGATTGGAAGCTCCCCTCCAACTATGTGTCTGGGGAGATAGCAGCGAGCGGGATGAGCTGGACCACGAGGGCATGCCACAAGCTAGTGGTTAAGCTGCTGTTGCCAAAGACTAGATCTATGTCTAACTACACCTATTTCAAAAGGTGTGTGATCTACCATATGGTATATGGTAAGAGGCTAAATTGGCCTGTTGTGATCCTTCACCACTTGACAAAGCTGTTTATTATCTACCACTATGGTTACCTCATCACCAAATTGATGAGGGTAGTGAAGGTGGACATAGCACAGTTTTTGGGGGGAGTCCGGTGACACTGTGTTCCCAATGAAGAAGAAGCTTGATCTCATTCAATTCACCAAGTCGAATCACGATCAGGTGCATGCTAGGTACAATAAGGAACAGCAAAAGCGCAAGCTTAAGTGTGTACCGACAGTAGTACCTGTGGACATCCCGAAGGAAGAAGAATACGAATTCATGGTGGATTTTGACTTAAATGAAGACTCAAGCATCATTTACCCATCTCTAGCATTTTAGAGCAAGTCACCACCACCGCTTCTTCTCCCAAACCAAAAGCTACCTCTTCTAAGGCCTATAAGAAGAGCCCAGCCAAGCTAACATCCAATAAAGTCCTTGCTTAGCCACAATGTCAAAGGAGGCAAATGAAGGCCAAGACTCACACTCAGAGAGAAGCTGAGGTGAAACTCTAAGCTAAGCAGCAGGTTAAGGAGAAAGAAGATGAGATTGAGGTTGAGGAAACCTTGTGCCAAGAAAGCACGAATTGGTAATATTTGAAGAATCGGAGGATAAGAAATCTAAGGATGAGGACACCATGAGTTCTAGAGCTGCCACTGAATTAATTGAAGCAATTGCCAAAGCCAAGGGCACTCAGGGAAAGCATTTTGCCACCAATTGGACCTTGGAAAGAAACATGCAAGTGGTGAGTAGTGAAGAGGATGTTGAAGCAACCCTCAACCTTGTTTAGGAAGAGTCTGATCTTCTTGATTCCAACATTCCCACACCTAATTTTACTCAAACTGAGAAAACCTCTACTCAGTTTGGGATACCTCAAGCTAACTCATCCTTGGATCAAACAGCTAACCCAAAGGTACCTCTAAATCCTACCCCCATTTCTTCTGTAAATCCTCAACCTAACTCTTCTGTAAATACCCCAGTTCCTACTCTTGTTGAAACTGAAATACCTTCCTCTATAAATTCTCCTCCTCCTTCAAATACAGTAAATTCCCTTGTCATTATACCTTCTTCTCCTATTAATAACCAAAATTCCCCAGTAAATATCCCTTCTTCTCCTACCAAAAGCCATGATTCTTTCTCTCCCAAATCTTCTTCGGTAAATAATACTCAAACCTCTACTTCTTCTCTTCCACAAATAAGAAAACATAACTGTACAGTTATCATACCTTTCATATCTCTTAAAAAGACTAAATCCATTCCCCCTACTTCTTCAAATGTACAAACTTCTAAACCTACCCCTTCTTCAAACCCATCCTCTACCCTCTAAGCCCTCTAGTTAGGGAAGTTCCTAATGCTAAAAAATCCACTCAACAAGGAAGAGTTTGGTAGATAAGATGGCATTTGATCTTTACTGGATTATCAAAGTCTGCAACCCAGCTTGGTGCAGTAATCTCGTCAATCCCCATGTCTACTACACTAGCTAACGCTATTGTAGGAAAGATAAAGGGTAGTGTGGATGCTGCTGCTGAGCAGCTAAGCTCCTTGAGTTCCAACATGGAAACTCAAGTGACACAGTTCCAAAAGCTCGGTGAGGAATAAGATAACATTAAGAGGAGCATCGATAGCAAAATGGAAAATATGCTCAAAGAAATTTAAACTACCAAGGATGTAGGCCATAACATGGCAAAGGTTTTGGAGACCATGTCGAATTTCTGGATGAATCACGATAATAAACAAGATTAGATGGTGAAGCTGCTGATAGACATATCTTCCAAAGTGGACAAGAAGCCAGTGCTAAATCTCGACTCTCTTCATTCAAAGATAGACATATCAGCAAAGAAGTCGACGAGAACATAGATGCACATATCTCCTCTTCTAAAAAATTCCTAATTACTGCAATGGGGAAGATCTTTCTTCAGATGCCTACTCCAAGCCTTCCACCTACAGAATCACTTTGCCCTGAGACTGGTATGACTATTCACTCCAAGCTAAATATCATCAAGACTAAATTGTAAGACCTATAGAAGAATGTTGGGACTCTGGTTAAGAATGGTGAATTGGACGCTAAGGACATTGATTACAAAGCTAGGAGTATATCATCCATTGGACCCAAGATTCTTGATATGGAAGCGCAAATGAAGATCACACTGTTTGCAGCAGATTTCAAAGCTCTACCTCAATAGTTCACTCGTCAAGGAATCGATCAGATAGCGCACCATTCCAGATGTCACCATCTCCTTCTCAGCAAGCTTAATGAGCAGGAGTTTTTAACTTCAAAAAGCAAGCAGAAGGAGATATCCCTAAAGATAATTGGCTATCAAGAGGACTTCCAAGCTACCTTTGATGCCTTTAATACCTTCTTGGAACAAATTGTGAAGGGTTAGATATCAAAGGGGGAAGGTAGCTGAAGATGTTCTCAGAATGGCAAATCTCAATAAGGGATCAATTCCTAGGCGACCTCAGTATCCTCCTTCTACTCCGTATCATCAACAAACTTAGCAGCAACCTCTAAAGCCAAATCAAGACAAGACTGGACCCTCCTCTTCCTCTTCCAAGTATAGAAAATAAGCCATCTACCTAGTAGGAATAGATTATAGACTTGTAATAGTTCTTAGATTGAAATCTTAGTTCAAGACATAGATTATGTACTGATTAAGTTATCTTCATTAATAAAATTACAAGTTTTTATCTCAAGTTAAGATCTTCTTAGCTATAAATATTTTCTATTGTATGTATGTTTCTGTTGTGTGTTGATAATATGATGCAGGAACTCATACAAAGAGACCAACCTTAAAGAAAAGTTGAAGTAAGCCAAAGTCCCAAAATGAAGAAAAATCCTCTAAGTATATGGGAGCTGAGCTGCTTGAAGAAGACTCACTTAGTATGGGGGAGTTTAAGCTAACTAAGAGAAGTCACTTAGCATAAGGGAGTCTTACAACAATTTCCAGGTATTCATGATATCTCTAAACTATCTTATTCAATTAATCTCTTCTACTACCTAGTTTGCTATCTGTCCAAAATGTGGGAGATTATAGAACCCAAGTTAATAGTACTTCACAATACTTAAATATTTTGGAAATAGCAAACTATATAAGATAGTGAAATTAATTGAGTACTAAGTATACTCTTTACTAATGAAGCTGACTTGAGTTTGTTTAAGGAAAAGTAACTCAGTTTGTTGAGTAATTAATTAAGTTACGGCCTACAGTAGAAAAAGCTGAGTTTGTGCTGAGCACTACATAGTTTAGAAAGATATCAACTCAGCTGTGATGAGTTAGCTTTTATCAATTAAAAGTTACATTCTTTGACACTTAGATACTTAAATGACACTTGTGCTGCTAAAGTGTTCTATGAGAAACAAAATATTCTTTAGATGCTTTTCAAGTTAAAAAGTGCTAAAATTAAAGAAGATTTCCAGTGGTCCTCACAAGACAAAAGGTTTCAGTACAGAATGTTAGAGATTCCTCACTAAAGTCCAAGGTAAAAGGAATTCTCTGTCATGACCCATTTCTCAATGTCTCCGCATGACACTGCAAATGTCAACAATGTAACCAATCTCAAGATTCCACGTTGCATTTCGAGCACCTCTCTATCAGATTGATTTTCTTGAAGACAAATGAGATTTTATCAACAGAATTTTTTCACGCCTCAATGTTCAAATTTCTATCTCTAAACGTCCTGGAATTTATCTCCAAAGGGAAGATTCGAAAGATATGAAGAAAGAGAAATTGAAGAACTGCAAGGATGAAAAAGTTTGCAATGGCTACTTCGCAAAGCAATAAGTATAAATAAAAGATTGAAGTAGATGTTCGAACCCGGTGAATCACCTCGAATTTCTTTAAGAGCTAAAACTCTACGCAAATACTCCCAGCTTCAAGAAATTCAAAATTCAAGCAATCAGCAAACATCCACTGTCAATCTATTTGTAATTGAGAGAACTACTCTTAGATTTAACATTGTAACGATTCAATAGCATATAAGATGAATCCAGTTTGCAAACTTTCTATTCAAATATGAGTGTCAGTTTGGGTTGGGTACCCAAACTGAGTTGAGTGGTAGTTAGAAAGAAATGTACTTTCTGTAAAAGTGCCTACTCGCTGTAAAGGCTGCTCCGCCTAAGTAAAAAATGAACACTAGTGGATTTAAGCTCAGGGGAGGATTCCATAGACTAGAGGCAGGCTCGGGGCCGAACCAGGATAAAACCAGGTGTTGAAAATCTAAACTTTCACTTTAGCTTTTATCGCATTCAAACTCATTCATCATTCTTTCTGTATTTATTATTTTGCTTGACAAACCAATCTGTACTGAGTAGAGTACTCAATAAGTGATTGAAGATAAATTGTCCAGTGAAGCTGAGCAATTTATAATTTTTTAGACCCACTCAACACAACATCACTCAACATGCATCTAAAAACTTAACATGGTTTAAACATTTTTATAAATCTAAAAAGTAACCAAGAAAAGCATTCACCCCTCCTCTGCGGTTGTTTATATGTCTAAGGACTAACAAGCCTATTTATAGGGAGAGGGGAGTGTTTGACTTCCCCTCAAACACAATGTGGGATGCGAATATTCCCATCCTAAAAAGAGGGTTAGCTGCTCGATTCACTTGGACATGCGGGCTGTGCGCGGCTTCATAAGTCGAGCCCTAGCGGGCTTTTCTTGTACTGGAAGCATGTGCTTGTAGGCTTGCACATGCATTGCATAGGTAGGCTTGTACGGTAGGCTCGCACAAGCCCTGCCATGGGTAGCGCTTGCGGGCTTACAACCCGAAAGCCTGCAAGGGCTTTCTCCGCTCGCTAGTGACTCATGAACTTTTCAGCTTGTGGAGTAGCCACGCAGGCCCCACTTCGAACATCCCATATTCATTTGGGGTCCACTCACAATGGAAAAAATTCCCTTGTTCCGCTTCATGCAATTTTCCCTATTTTCTGTTTATTCCCTTTAATTATTAATTTGTTCTAACCAATTAATAATTAATCTGACGATTTCGACATTCTCAATATTCTCAGCATAGACCTAGTCTATCAGTTCTTTACTTAGTCTGGTAAAGACCCAAAGTGTATGACCTCATAAGATCTTGAAGTATAAAGTCGATAACTCTAGACGATCACATGGATGTGAGCGGGCGACACGGAGCGGTGGGTCGAGAGCGCGTGAAGTGATAGGCGCGGTCCACCAGGGTGTTTAGAAAAAGGTGTACCGGGTCAGGGACCCGGTAAAAAGGTTGAAAGATAAGAGCGAAAACATTTTAGATGGGTTCGAACCCGAATCCGCCGTCTCTTAGTGTGGAGTAGCCACCTAGATTAGCTCTTTCCAGGAATTAGAGTCCTGTGAGGCTTAACATCCGGGGGACGGCCCACTAAGACACAGAGATTCGAGTCCGGGATAAGTTGCTTATTTCTTAAGTGATCACATTATATTACATCTACAGAAAACCGTATTTTCTTAGTTGTGCATATTCGCACTTAGGCCATTCGCATGATTCACGTATTGCGAAATAATAAATCATTCACAAAGCGAAATAATAAACCATCCACAAAACAGTGAGTAAATGCGGAAAGTAAAAGTGAAAAAAAGAAGATTACAAGGCTTCAAAAATCGGGGGATGCAACCGCCCGCTAACCTATTAATGACATTCCCAAAAAAAATGAAATTGCAATACTTGAAGGAAAATTAAAATCCTAAACATACATCTAATCCTAATCTACCTACATCCATAAAGGTTAGCACAGGGGATAGCAAGTATGTTCGATTTTGAATTTAGCGGGGCCTGTGTGGCCTAAAAAATTAATCACGATATTGTATTTGTTATTTAAATAAAACTGTCCATTTTATTAGCACATTGGTTGCTCATTTTAATTAATGAAAATGCTTGCATGGTAAAAGGTGAGGTCTGTTATCCGGGAATATGTTTTATTCCCTTCATGGGGGTGTTATAACATACATCTCCTTTTAATAAAGAAAAAGATGAAGAAGAATTACAATAGTTGAAATAAAATAAAAGTAATTAAAATCCTAGGTTCACAGATGAAATCAAAAGAAGAAAGTAAACACTGAAAGCACGGGGATTGCAGTTTTAGGAACTTAGAGGCTTACCCTTACTGAATGAATTCACTTCGAAGATATCCGATCGATCATTGAGAAATCCTCCTCGTCCTTTAGTTTAGGTGAAAAGATTGTAGTAAAAGTCCAAAAATGTTCGTTTAATTCTTGGAAGCAATTCTGAAAGTTATATTTTTATCTGTAAAGTTTTCGGGATCCTGATTATCGAAAAAGACCCGAGTATTCATAGGAAAAATCCCAAAAATCCAAAAAGACAAGTTTTTCCGGTGAGGGGTCTCGTCGGAAAAGAAAAGTCCGGCGAGGCCCCTCACCATGACTTTGGTGAGGCAGGGGCCTCGTTAAAGCTTGGTGAGGGAGCCTCGCCAAGGACTTTTGCACCGAAGCCCTTTAACGAGGTTTGCCTCGCCCACCTTTAGCGACGTAATCACCCGGATCTGGTTTTCCGCAATGTTTTCTGTATTTTTTTTGTGTATTTATATTTTTTAAGTTAATTAAATAATTTTATTGGAAATGTCCTTTTGAATTTAGAGACGAGAAGGATTCCCATTCGGATGCATCAGGATACTCGAAAATTGTGTGATTCAAGGATAAAGTCTCGAAAAAGCTATCATCATCGAATGCGTGATCTGGTACAAAATCCCGTGCTCACAGCTACCCCTCGTGTGATAATTGCTGGTTGTATAACCTGTATTATCACACGAAATGAGCGGAGGGATAGAGAGATTACCTGACCGGTGTGGTTGGTGGTTTCTTGTTCTCAATTAATGATAACATAGGCCTTCCTTTCTTGTGTCGTGACTTCATAGGATCGTCCGTTTCTTTCTTCCAAATCCTTTAGATACTTGGTGCCCCTTGTGGGCGGGTTTACAGTTCTTTTCTACGGTGTCCCTATTATAGTCGGTAACCATTTCATTCTTCAGTTGATAAATGAGGTTGTTTATTTCTTTTACCGTCGAGATAACCGTTTCCTTCTTCAGTTACGTTTTGAATTTCCTTAGTAGGATGTTGACTTGCTTCCTGTAAGAAATCAGAAAAGATAATGTTAATACATTTTATGAAGAACTTTTTAATTATTTGATTGAATTTATGCGGAGATAAATTTTTGTCCCTTCAATCAAAAATTAAAACATTTGAGGAATAAATAAATTAAATGAGTTTGAAGAATATCAGGGTATCCCGTGCATCGTTCCGTAGTGTTAGGAGGCTTCCATTGTAAAATAATTAAACAAATAAATAAGTGGGTCCCACTTATTTTCTTTATAAATATGGCTCCACCCTTTTTTCTTTCACATTTCATAATCTTCCTCTCTCTCTAAACACTTTTACTCTCCCTTCTCTTTAACAATCATGTTGTCAAAGGTCGATGGCAGGGCTCTCCGCTTCACCTCTAGCCTCACTCCTCTGCCTATTAGTGATCTTGGAGTATTTTCTATCGATATTGATGCCGCATATGGTTTGGCAATGGCCGACACTATGCTGGGGTTTACCATTACTTCCCCGATAGATACGCTGGATCCTGATTTTCTGTCTCAGCCTCACCTTTCTCGGATCGAGGTATTTGCTAAAAAACATTTCTATTTACTGTTTTTAATGTGATTTTATCTTGTTTAGGAACTAGATTGGAACTGATCCTTGAACCATGCCACGGAATTTTAACTTAGAAAAATTAAAAAAAGGCAAATTTAAGCCCACCGGAAAAAAATTTTCCGGCGGAGACAAGAAAATGGCGAGGGCCTGACCCTCGCCAAACTCTCTGGCTAGGGTCTCTGACGAGGGCCTTTTGGAGGCCTCGCTAGAGAAGCATGGCTCGGCCCCGAAGGCTCGCCGAATTTTTCCAGCGACGCCTCTCGGGGCCCCCTCGCTCACCTACATAATTTTTATATTTTTATTTTATTATTATTTTTTTCTAATAATGATATTTGAAAACAATTAAAACTTGTAGTCCAAACGTCTTTTGGACCTGATAATTTTTGAAGAAAATATTTATCTAAAAGATAATCAGACTCAGATTCTAAATTATTTTAGACCTAAGAATATCTGAGGACTTTTTTTTTAAAAGATTTGAAAATAAAGTTCGGGACCTAAACTTGTTTTGGATCTAAATTATTTAAGAGAAATTAAAAGAAAAAAATCTTGGTGTTTTTCTCACCGTTCTTGTGTTTAATTACAAAATGCATATTATTTGATTTCATTTGTAGTCCCCTACACTCCATCCCACGGGTGGATATTCCACAATCCAGGCATGGTATAGTCATGCCTCTTCTCACCCTGAGCTTGTTCAGGCCATCGAGGCTACCGGTTTTAGTCCTTTAGCACGATCTTTACGGCCTACCTTATTACCATATGCGAAATTGGTTGCGCTTACTCAGAGGTGGTGCAACATTTTGCACACCTTCCATTTTCTGATCGAGGAGGTTACCATTACTCCCTCTGATATCGTGGTGATCACTAGTCTATCATGGACTGGTACTATGATCCAGTTTGATGCCTTTTTGGAGCGGTTCTTTAAGGCTCCCACTGATTGTAACTGCGTTAGAGACCTGCTCGGTGTTGACCCCAGAGGCCGGGCCTTGAGTTATAGCATGTTGTTTGACTACTGAACAGGTCGATAGTCTATTTCCGAGGCTGAGGTTCCTCTGTACATCGGGTCATTTTTAGCCACCCTGTTGAGTGTCACATTTTTCCCCGATCTCGAACAGCAAGATCAACTATGGGTTGATTGAGCCACTAGCAGATTTGGATGGAGTTAGTGGCCTTAACTAGCCATGGGTGATCTTAGTGCAGACTTATTTTACCCTTGACTTGGCTATTCGGGGTCGCTTACGGTCTCTGCGTTACTGCCCCATGGTTCTTCAAGTATTGTTTGCTTACTTCGTGAATTGCGTATGCCGATTTGATTGATTAATCTTAATTGAACCCTTTATTTTTGTAGCTGTGGGCCTTCTTTAATCAATTCCTTCCCGCCCCGCAGTTTGCTGATGCTCTGAGAATGCTCCGTGTATGGCTTGGATCTGTTCGTCTTTTGAGGGGGATGTTTTGGATTCTACTAGCTACTATCAGCATCTTTGCGGCTTAACTCTTGAGTAGGTGATGGAGCTCATTTCTATGGATATGATCCCCTTTTTATCTTTAAATTTATTCTGACTTTGTTGTTCTTTCTTTTCAGGTGGAGCGCAACCCGTAGCGGGATCTCCCGAGCTATCATACGGCAAAGGAGATTCGACGAGAAGTGGACCGCAATCGCTTCATCCTTGAGGGGCCCAGGACCCGTGAGTGGTACCTGGGTGAGCGTATTCAATTTTGGCAAACTAAGCCAGTGTCTGATAGGCTCATTCCGCCCGCACCTCCCAACGAACTATTTTGGGCGCACTTGGTGATTACTGATCCCGATGAGCGGGAGGTACTCTTTGAGGAGTATGGCGTGAGGCTCCCAGGATATCATGGTGAATATGAGGCCTTTATTCGGGAGAGGCTGCTCCCGCTTCGCCCGCCGACTCAGCCCGAGGAGGCGCGATCCTCTATTCAAGTGTGTGGTTTGGGAGTTGATGGTGGTTCTGGAGTGGGTGCTTACGGCGTTGGTGTGGGGTGCCGGGTATGAAATGTGTTAACTATTTTATCCTTGTTGATATATTTCTGACTGCTTATCTGCCTTTGTAGGAATTTGCCTAGAAGAGGGTTCGAGTGCCTGATTTGAATGCTGCAGCCAGGGGGCAAGTACATCTTCCTCGGGAGTTGTTGAAGGAAGATTCACAATTCCCCTTGACTCTACCTTTTACTTGATGGGTTCAATGGGGACCTCGCGGCAGGTGCCTCTTTCCCCGAGCGACCACACGTTGGCCTATGATCCTTCCGACACTACTCACGTGAGTTTTAGATCACAAGCGATCTTTAGGGATATCTTGACGTTCATTTATTCACTCCTTTCCTTTTGCAGGTTTTACGTGAGGAGATGGATCGGGTAGCCAGACATTCCTTTGCATTGAGAGACTTGATGATTTCACAGGATGGGATTAAGGATGGGATTACACGGGTATGTTGTATTTCTCGTCCTGTCATATGCGATGCATGAAATGTCATTTTTTTATATACATGGATGCGAATTTCGTGACATGTTTTATCACTCTAGGATATGGCGGCGAGGAGTGAGGAATTCGAGCGACGCTACCAGGAGCTCGATGGTCACTTTCAGTCACTGGATATTAGCCATGAAGGTCTAGATGCTAGCTATCATGGCCTTGAGGTTAGTCACCAGGAGCTGGGAGTCCGTTACCAGGGTTTGGAGGCTCAATATCAGAGTTTGGAAGCTAGTCACCAGAGTTTACAGGCTCAGTATCAAGAGTTGTTACAGCAGAACCCCGTAGTAGAGCAGGCTCGAGTAGAAAAGCGGGCATCCACCTCAGGCCTTCACCAGCCTCTTACGTTTGATCTCGGTTCCCTGCTTGATGACATAGATGTTGGGCAGCTCCTCTCTCTAGGATGGGATGCCGGTTTTCTTCACGCTCCCCAGCCTCCTCCTGTGTCCGGTTCAACTGATGGTGTTCCCGGGAGACTAGATGCCGAGGATTTTGAGATATCCACCATGTTGCCCCGAGATCCGGTGGGTGGAGATAATGCTAGACGGCGCATGCTTAGGAATTCCCTTTTAGCTTTAGTTTTAGATTCCTTTTTTCTTGAACCAGACTCTTTTTATATAGCTCTATATTGTAGAATCTCAAAAAAACTTCGGATTTATGAAGGAAGAGAGGATTTTGCCATTGCGTGCCAGGTCCTCATATGTGGTGTTTTATTTCATGAATATGCTTGCTTGTTTGTGAATGTTTTGCATATATGTATGAATGAATGTTAATGATAATGTATGCAGTTAATGTGTGTAGGCAACACAGGTCTTGAGGGATTTTCTTTAGCTCTCTTCCTTTCTGATATTGACCTATAATGAGCGCCTTAGGGTCTTTCTCTGCACTATTCGGGGACCCGATTGGTGAAGGATAGAGCGCTTTAGTCTACGGGGTCTTCAATATCTTGCTTCTAGGCTTGTGAATATGGCCTTCATTCGTGCTACTTTGAAGTTCTGGGATACTGCCACTCATGTTTTTCATTTTGCCGACTTCGAGCTTTGCCCTTTGGTTAAGGAATTTGATGCTATCTTGAGGCTCCCTTTTTCAAAGGAGTCGACGTCAATATCCCTCGCGAGACTATCCTTCACCTTTCCTTCTTTCCAGTTTGGAGGTGAGGATAAACTGAAGGGTTTATGGAACCTGGAGTCCAGTGGGAGCTTTTTATCAGCTCCCCCTGATGTTGGTGGATTCCGGGTTGAAGCTATCCTTGGCTGGTGTGAGAATACACCCAGCAATCATCTAGCTTGGCCTTCGATGGTGACTCTACTTCTTCTGGCGGAGTTTGTTTCCGGGGTTGGAGCGATTGCCCCTTTCCGCTTGCTGTCGGTCACTGACACACTCTCCATAGGCATTTCTCCTACAACTTTATCATTGGCTGAGATTCTGGTTCACTTAGACGCTGCTTCAGTGAATCTGGATCTAGCAGGAGACCATTTTGCTTTACTAGAGGTAATTCTCTTTCCTTACCTCTTTCTTTCATGATTTTCATTATTTGTTTGAACAAATGAATTAATATAGGTATGGCTGTTGGAGAAGCTTCGCTTGATTGCTGATCCATGTTTGGGTAAGGCTCGGTACCTCCCTTCGCATTATGATCCTAGAGGCTTTACTAGGAAGGACCATCGTTCGTTGAGTGAAGGTGCTAGGGTTGAGATTTTAGGTTCTTACCAAGCTTCTAAGATTCATTGGCTTAGCCATTGGTTGGAGATTCTGTTCGTGGTAACTGAGGTCCATAATTTTGGTGTTTTGCTGATGGGGTTGTTTAGCGTTACGTCCTATTCCCCTTCTTATCTGTGTAGGTAGTACGGGCGTCAGCAACGGGTTCCTAGGTCTCTATGCTCGACCCATTTCCACGAATTCAATCTTGACACGCTTGACACGATACGGGGGCTTTGGGTACACGCTCGAGTTGTTATATTGGATTACACTACCCCGGAGACCACAGATGCTGACAAATTCTACCACGGATAGCTTGGTGAGATCAAGGTTCTCCCAGATGCTAATTATCACTTTATGGTATCTCGTGAGTGGGAGAGGGATGAGGATGGTTTGGAACCCCTTCCTCATACTTTGAGGAAGCGTGCTCGGTGGAGTGACCGGCACCCTTAGATCTTATTTGTTTTCACCATTTGTTTTCTGACTTGTGTTTTTGGCTTATGAAATCTTGTAGAATTTTATTTACTAGCGATATTCTGTATGCACACAATTCATGTAAACATAAACATAAATCCTTGCAAACATAACACATTTCATTGAACGACTTTAAAAAGGGTACAAGTTTTCCAATGATTTGAGTCATGCCGCTAATTAGCCTAGAACAGGTTTTCTAACTCACGGTCCCTCTTTTCCTCACTGTGTCCTAATTTTTGCCTGAGCCACCCTTCGCAGGTTTTCAACTCAGCTGACATTTCTGGTTTTTATACAAGAATGGTCCTAATTGTTACCCAGGTAGCCAAGTGCCATCTAGCGGATTAGTTTCTCTCTCCTTTTTAGTGTACTGCTTTTGTAAATTTATTTCTTTTATTTTTACACGTGGTAGCGCTTGAGCTTGTCTTGATTGATTGGATTGACGAACTCTTGGCAGCTCCTTTGCTCAAGATTTTCTTAATGACATAAGGACCTTCCCAGTTTGGGCAAGACTTTCCCCGTTGATCCACATTTGATAACGGTTAGCTTCTAGCTCTAACTTGACTATTGTATGCCCTAGCCATACATTGTTAGTACATCTGTAAATGATCCAGTGCCTTTAGCTGCAGTTCGTCAATCATGTTTAACTATTCGAACCTGGCCTTTGCCCATTTTGACTCCTATAACCTCGCCTCTAGTGCTACTCAAAGCGATTTCACTTCCATTTCCACTAATGAGAAAGGGGTTTGATTGGTTGGAGTTTTGATGCTCTTCCTATATCCCCATACTGCAAGTGGCAACTTATCAGCCCAGTCCCTGTAGGTAACCACCATCTTGCTCTGGATTTTCTTAATCGCTTTGTTGGCTGCCTCTACTACCCCATTAGCCTGTGGCCTGTATGGTGATGACCGGTGGTGCTTGATCCCATATTTCCTCATTAGGTCTGAGGTGGCTCTTTGAAATTGAACCCCATTATCCGATACAATGTGATGTGGGATGCCATATCGGGCGAATATATGCTTTTCTATGAACTCGGTTATTTTCTTAGAGGTGATGTGGTGTAAGATTCGGCTTCCACCCATTTTGAAAAGTAGTCGACTGCTACTATAATGAATCTATGTCCATTAGTCGAGTTTGGCCGAATCTCACCAATAATGTCGATGCCCCACGCTGAGAATAGCCAATGAGTAGATAAGCTATGGAGTTCGGATGGGGGTAGATGACTGATGTCACCGTAAATCTGGCACTCGTGGTACTTTCATACTTCCGATATGCAGTCTCTGACCATTGTTGTCCAATAATATAGCTAGCCTTGTATTTTCTTAGCCAGTGCTATCCCATTCATGTGTGGACTACAATCTCCCGCTTGCATTTGTCTCATTACCAACGGTGCCTCCAGTTCTGTAAGGCATTGCAACAGCATTCCTTTTGATGTTCATTTGAATAGGTCCCCTTCTACTAGATAGAACTAAGTCGCTAACCACCGTCATGAAGTTCTTTCATAGTCTATTGCACCTTCTGGGTATTCCCCGGTCTGTAAAAATTTGATGATGTCGAAGGACCAATTCCCGATAGCTTGTTGATCCCCTGTTTCCACTAGGCGACAATAGAAGGGTTCTTTGGCCGTTTGCAGTACAACGGGTTTGATTGACTGATTTCTAGGGCCCTCCCACATCGATGTTAGTGTAGCAAGTGCATATGCCATTTGGTTTTCCTCCCTGGGTACGTGTTTGAAGATGCATTTGGAAAATTTTTGTGAGATTTTCCATACTGCTTCCACGTAAAGACGGAGTGATTCTTCTCTTATTTCCCAGTCACCCGTGACTTGTTTAATAACCAGAGCTGAGTCTCCAACCACTGATACTTCTTTTTCCCGTACCTTTCGAAGTGCCTCTAACCCAAACAGGCAGGCCTCATATTCTGTCCCGTTGTTTGTTACTAGGAATTCCAATCATTTGGAAAGGGGTATAACTTCATTTTGCGATTTTATTAATACAACACCTAGTCCGGCTCTATTCCTATTCATTGCACTGTCGAAGAACATTTTCCACTCTACACTGGCATCCTCAATCAATGATAGTTGCTCATCTGGAAATTCTAGCTTTTCAACTTAATCAGAGTCGAAGGGTTGATTTGCCAAAAATTCAACGACTACACGTCCCTTAATGACTTTTTTGGTCACATATTTAATGTCGAATTCAGATAGTAGTAATAACCAGCGTGAGAGTTTCCCAGCTAGTGTTTGTGATTGGCACAAGTACTTCATCGGGTCTATCTTTGCGATGGCTTTTATTCGGTAAGATTGGAAGTAATGACGCATCTTCTTTGTCAACCAAACTATCGTTGTGCAGATTTTCTCCACCAAGGTGTAGCATGACTCATATTCGAGTAATTTCTTGCTCAAGTAGTATATTGCATGTTTATTTCTATCTTTGTGTTCTTGTACCAGCATGGATCCAACTGAGGACTCCTCGATTGCTATGTATAGGTTCAGGGGCTTTCCAGGTTCTGGTGGGTGGAGGATGGGTGGGCTTAACAGGTATTGTTTGATTTTGTCAAACGCTACCTGACACTAGTCATTCCAAACTATTGGTTGGTCCTTTCGAAGTAGTTTGAAGATTGGCTCGCAGATGGTAGTGAGTTTGGTGATGAATCTGCTTACATACTGTAGAGATCCCAGGAAAGATCAGACTTCTTTCTTAGTTTTCGGCGCAGGCATATCCCTGATGGCTTTGCTTTTATCAACATCCATCTCAATTCCTTTTTGGCTGACTATATGCCCCAGGAGCTTCCCTGATGTGACCCCGAATACATACTTTTTTGGGTTCAGGCGTAGATTATACTTCTCGATTCTGGTGAGAAACTTATCTAGGACAGTTGGATGCTCCTCCCTGGTCTTGGATTTAACAAGCATATCATCCACATAAACTTCCACCTCCTTATGGATCATATCTTGCAGGAGGGTTGTGACGGCCCGCTGATATGTTGCACCAACATTTTTCAAACCAAATGGCATTACCTTGTAGTAGTATACGCCTCATTCAATGATGAATGCTGTCTTGATCTTATCAGTTATCGCCATTAGTATCTGGTTATAGCCTGAGAAGCCATCCATGAAGGAATACATAGCTGCCCTTGCTATGCTGTCGACCAGTACATCGATGTGGGGTAGGGGGAAATCATCCTTTGGGGAGGCCTTATTCAAATCCCTAAAATCCACGCATACTCTGACCTTGCCATCCTTCTTTACTACTGGGACAATGTTGGCTAGCCACATCGGGTATTCAAGCACTTCTAAGAATTTAGCTTCAATCTGCTTTGCTAGTTCAACCTTGACCTTTTCTGCCCATTCAAGCCTTAAGCGACGTAGTTTTTGTTTTACTAGCTTGATCCGAGGGTCAATTGGGATACGGCGTTCAGCGATCTGTCTGTCCACTCCAGGCATGTCCTCATATGACCAAGTAAACACTACCACGTGACGTTTAAGTACATTTGTGATCTCTCTTTTTTCTTTAAGAGTCAAATCATTGGAAATTATCACCATTTTTTGTGACTCATTTGTACCCAAGTTAATTTTGTTTAATGATGTATCATGAATGTTAAAGACGTTATGTGTATGATCATATGAATACATGGTGTCGTCAGGCAGAACATCAAACAAGTAAGCAAAATTTTAGTACTTCATTGAATGAGCCTCGTAGGAAAAATTGTCAAAGACATCAGAAATATTCATTATTACATCATCAATTTCCTCCTCCACAAGCGGAGGGGCTTAAATTGTTGCAGCATCAGATGCGTCAGTGGTAGGTTCTACCTCAAGAGTGGTCTACATCAGCTTTTCAGTGAGGAGTTTGATAGTGCCTGGTAGATCTTGGTCTCGCACATCACCTTTATTCATTAGCTCGTTAACAGCCTTGGTGAAAGCTGCCATTACATCTTCCAGTATTCTGCCTTTTTCATATTCCTCAATCGGGGCTATTGCCAGGGTCGATTTCTCTTCCAGTTCAGCGTCAACAGGGGACTCAATTAGCTGGCAAGTTGTGAAGTCAAACACATTATTGAATATTTCGAGTCCTTTGACTTCCTCCCCATTCAAGATAGTCGATTCCGGCTCTCCCAGGTATGCCTTAGTGCCTTCCGCTTTGCAGATGCTTACCATGTTATAGAACATGGGCCGTTTATGCTTGTACATTTTCATGCTAGGGGTGAAACCTAGACCCAATCTAGGTGTGACAAGAATAGGTACATGGCCCTAATAATCCCCTGATGATATTTCCCCAAGCCTTTTCCAAGAATAAAACCTTGTTTATTCATTTGAGTTCTCAGGTTTCCAGGGAAGAAGTGATATCCCTTCGAAGTTCCGCGCCCCTTCTTCTTTTCTTCAGTGGCCATTGCCACCCTCTGCCCTTGCATTGTTGTCTCCTCAAATGCGGTAGCCGCCATCATTGATTCCTCGTTAGCCTCGATCATCACCAGCCTCCCTTTATGAATAAACTTTATCTTCTGGTGCAGAGTAGAAGGGACTGCCCCTATTACATGGATCCATGGCCTGCCTAGAAGCAACGAATAAGTTACTGGAATATCTAGCATAGTGAACTTCACATTGGAGGTCACTCCTCTAGTAGTGACCTCTACTTCAAAGCTGCCTACTGCACCCCTCTTCTAATCATTATAAGCTCGGATCACCATGTCAGATTTGGCGAGCATATCCTCCCTTAGCCCTAGGTGAGGTAGGACCTTAAGAGGACAGAGATTGAGAGCTGAGCCATAATCTACCATTACACATGGTATAGTGCGATTGAAAATTTGAACCCTGATAAATAAGGCCCGATTATGCAGTCCCAGTTCCTATGGCAGTTTCAACTGATCAAAAGTTATGGATAGCATCTGAGGGGGGACAATTCCTTCCCCGATGGCAGCACACATCTCGATTACTGAGGTTGTAGGCATGGCAGGCATTTCCATCAACCTCTTGACTAAACCCATCCTATGCTTTTACGACGTCTCAATCAACCTCCAAATACTGTATTTAGCCTTAGTTCCCTTCAACTGATTTATCAAAGGGTCTATGTCTAGCATGTCTTCGTCCACCTTTGGGGGGGGAGGTGGCTCGGGCTATTCGCTTGCTATTTCCTCCGACCTGGAATCATTGAGCTGTATAGTCTCATCCCTTTTGAAAACTCTACCACTATGAGTAACCCTTAGTACTCCATTATCCATGACTCTTATTTCCCTGGAATTGACCCAAGGGTACTGGTCATATCCATCCTCCACTTGGCCATGTCACCCCTTCAACTTGTAAGAATCCAAGCTTATGGGCTTCTTCCCACCAGAAATTATCTCACCTTCAGTCGAGGTTCCTTCTTCGAGTTTCCTTTTCCTTCTCGACTTAGGGACATATGCATCAAGATCAATGGGCACCCTTGTTGGTGCTTTCTCAGATTCCACCTTCATTACATCCCTCCGTGGTTCACCTTCCTCCACTAAGAACACTTCCGCCAAAGTATCATCTTTGGTGCCTTCATCTTCATCAGCCACTGCATTCACCATTGGGTTAGATTGAGATAGCATCGCTAGAACAGAATCAGTGGGTATCCCTGATCCTACTACGTGGATATCACGGTATCTGGTCATTATCTCCCTGTCGAGATGATGAGTGTGAAAAGATAACTCATCAAAATCTGGGACTGCCAGCCTTCACAAATGATAGCGATACCAATCCCGGGATCCACCTATTATCAATTATACTGCAGAAAGCTCAGATGGTCTTGGCTCCAGCACTAGATAGATAAACATCCACCGCTTTACATAGCCGGTGAGCGATTCTCCTTCCCTCTGTACATAAGTGAGCATATCTCGCATGGTTTGTTTCGAAGGTTCTAAAAATGCAAACTCCGCCTGGAACTCATCAGAGATGTAGTTCCAATTACTCTTGGTCTCAACCAACTGCATTTCATACCATTGACTTGCTACTCTTGCTAGTGAGCATGGAAACAGTGTAGCTATCATGTTTTGAGAGAGGCCCTGCGCTTGATACAGGATATAAAATTTGGACAAGTGGGAAGATGGTGAGTCATTCCCATTAAAAACCATCATACCGACTAAGCTAAAACTTACCCTCGGGACTTCTTCCCATTCTCTAATCACTCGATTGCTTAACTCAGATTCAAGCATCTCCATCACATCATCTGAGTCCATCCTTGACTTGATCGCCATCACATATTGTTATTCTTTGTCGGTCGGTGCTTCTCCTGACTGTTCTCTCCCTACGCGAAACGACGTAGGTTTTGAGCCGGTAAATACCGGCATCCCAGCAAGGTTGATCTCAACAGCTTTAATCTTACCCACGCACCCTCGGTGGTTTGATTCTTCCTCCAGCATATTCAAAATCTGATTAGGATCGCTTCCCGACCTAACCATCATCACAAATTCTTCAAGCCCTTCAGACAGGCAGCTTAGGACCTTCCGCTCTTCTAATCCTGAGTTAATAATTCCTACCCTCGCCTCAAAATTTTGCAAAGGGTTGTTCTTCGTGATGGGCTTGAGTGCAGGTTCATGGATGACCTTATCAGCCACCAGTTTCGGAATAGCTTTTAGCAGCTCCTTGCAGTTATTTGTGCAGTGTCCCGCAGCCACATGATAATGGAAGTAATTTTTCTTTTCTTCCAGCCTGGGAGGGACATGCTTCTTCAAGCTCTCCAATTGATTAAGTTCACGCAGCTTGGTGAACAAGAATCAAATTAGCAACATATGGTGAGATGCCATGATATTCTTCCTTTGGCAGTCTAACAGCGGCTACGTTTTCTTCCTTCACCAATTGTATTACCGGTTACTTCACCTTCACCTGCACTGGGTTGGAATCATTCTTCCTATAATAGGGCTTAGTAACCTGTTACCCTATTTCTGCCTCCATGGCATCATAGCGTTCTATCTTCTCAACTTGCATGAAACTTCTTGATAACTATGGAAAGTCTCATATCCCAGCCTCTTCCAGTTAGATGGTAGTGCACCATCTAAGAGCTTTACTATCATTTCTGGTAAAGATAGATGAGATTGTAAGAGTACTTACGTAGCCATCCATCTCTCAAAATAGGGCTTGAAATTCTCCCCCAGTTGTTACTTCACCGCCTCCAGATTCTGCATCGTAGTGATTATCAAAGTATTGAACCCGTAGTGGTCCACCATTGCCTGGGATAGGAATTCCCAGTCATAGGCTATGTCTATCGATAAATGACTGTACCATTCATTAACGGGGCTTCCCAGTGTGACTATGAACAATTTGGCTATCATGTGGTTACTGATCCTCAAAGCCCTCATCACGTTTTGATAATGCACGATATGCGAGCACGGATCCGTATTGCCTGTGTGCTTTTCGAACTGGGGCATAGCAAAGGTTGGCGGTAAAGTATCCTCATCCCCAACTATAGGCTACACTGGGATCGCACCCCTTTGCCCCTGCACATGAGTGGCTAGGAACTGTCTCCAGAGTTTCACCATTCTAAGCTATTACGGGATACTATTTGGGGTCTCCGAGAAGCCTCCATACTATGAACTTAGGTAATACTGCCCTTGACCCTAAAATGTCTGAGAAGGTCCTCCCTAGCTAGGCATTGTGGGCTGAGCCACCCCTTGAATGAAGGAAATGTAATTAGAAGAGGCCTGATTTCTAAAGGCCCTGCCGCCCTTGGTGCAAATGGAGCATGTCCTGGCTGCCCCTGGAAGAACTGGCCACTCACTTGTGGCTCATACATTATCTGCGATTGACCCTACCCAGAACTGAACTGATGGAAGTTAGGGGCGACTGCTTCAAAGCTCGGGAATACAGTAGCGAAAGATGATGGTCCCTCCGGTAGGATTGTGCCACCGACATTTGGCACTACATCATTTTCCCTCTTCTCGGGCTGCCCAGTTCTAGTGTGGTGATTGAGGATTGATAGAAACTAGTTGCTATTGGCGAAGGCATTCATTGCAGTAGCAATCTCGGTGCTCACCGATGATTGGTTAGCTTGTGAGTTCTGTTCTACCCCAAGAGTTCGCTCATTGTTCATGTTCTCTTCCTGCTAATTAGTCATATTATGAAAATTGCGAGGAGTGTCTTGATCTGAATCCGAACTAGAGTCGGTGTACGAAACTCCTTCCTGATGAGCCGTGACTGGAGATAAATGGATCAGCTGGCCAGAAGCCCTGTTCCAAGTTTTTTGATAAAGTGGCTTTTTCCTGGCTGACATACACAAGGAGATCGTTAGGGAATGCATGTAAAATTATGATGCGTGATTGATTCATGAAATATTTAATGTTATGGCTGTGAAAAAAGGTTAGTGTGCAATGATGCGAGATAGAAATCACACACAAAAAGAGCAGAATCGTTAGTCCATGCGACAAATGAAGGCCCATTGGTTTTAAGATCTGTACTCTATCCTAGGGATAATGTGAAATGAAGTGACCTAACTACCTATGTGGTGATAAGTCAAAGGTTCGAGAACTAAAGTTAGTTCTCTTGGTGTTTAGGTGACTAGTGTGACATACCCTAACGAACAGTGATCCAAAAATGTATGGAAATAACTACGATATGCAGCATATAGATGACTATTTTGGTCCTTTTTCCCCATTGGGGCAGGGCCTTGGATGTTAGTGGATATCATCATAAAAGGTATGTAGTGATGTATGAATATTTTGGGTGAAAAGTGGGGTTAAGACATCAACTGGGATATCTTTTGTGTTCATGTTTGCCTCGTGTAAGCTTTTGGTGTGTACAGTCGCCCCGGTAGGGCTATAAGTCGGATGCCAAGTGGACATCGTATAAGGATTTGGGTAGGTTTGTCTTAAGTGTCGGACATTATGTGGATATTGCGCTAAAACTTGGGTTGAGTGATGCTACATGATTCTAGTTGGTTTCATGTTATCCTAAGATGACACGATCTCAAGTGTCAACTAAGTCTTAATCACGAATGACATCATATCATGTTCAATATGAGTGTGTGTGTGTTCAAGTGTCTGCACTAAGATTCGTGGTTAGCATGGCACATTTGAACAATGCATGATGAATCGGAAAACGGTAAACACTTATCACATAGCACACAATATCTTTCTTCCAAACCATACAACTCCCGCGCATAGGGTTTTTAGTTAGTCTCTATCCTAAGTTTGGTTCATCTTAGTACCGTGAGGATACTAAGGAATGCACCTGCAGGAAAATATAATGCATGATCGCGTGTTTGGGTAACACCTTAGGGAAAATGCCTATGGCTTATTTACATGAGGGTTTATAAATGGGTTACTAATGTAGAAGGTTCTTGTTGCACTGAAATACACTCCAAGCCTCTCCCCAAATAGGTTCTAACGAGGGAGGTACATGCGATATAGCAACAAGTGCTCCACTTGTTCAAGTACTACTTTTCTCAAGGAGGCATATTAGTACAAGAGAAAGCTTCGCGGTAATAGGGGTACCTTAGACTTATGGGCTAATCCCTTCTACTGCAATGCGTTATTATGAATATGTCAAAATTAAGAGAAAATAGAATAATGTGATAAATAATTTTCGGCACTTATACAAAATCTAAAACCTTTGAAAAAACAAGTTTTAGAAAAAATCCCCAGCAGAGTCGCCACTGTGAGCGGGTGACACGGAGTGGTAGGTCGAGAGCGCGTGAAGTGATAGGCGCGGACCACCAGGTTGTTCGAAAAAAGGTGCACAGGGTCAGGGACCTGGTAAAAAGGCTGAAAGAGAAAAGCGAAAATGTTTTAGATCGGTTCGAACCCGAATCCGCCGTCTCTTAATGTGGAGTCACCACCTGGATTAGCTCTTTCCAGGAATTAGAAACCTGTGAGGATTAACATCTGGGGGATGGCCCACTAAGACACAGTGATTCGGGTCTGGGATAAGTTGCTTATTTCTTAAGTGATCACATTATATTACATCTACAGAAAATCGTATTTCCTTAGTTATGCATATTCGCACTTAGGTCGTTTGCATGATTCACGTATTGCGAAATAATAAATCATTCACAAAACAGAATAATAAACCATCCACAAAATAGTGAGTAAATGTAAAAAGTAAAGGCGAAAAAAAGAAGATTACAAGGCTTCAAAAATTGGGGGATGCAACCGCCCACTAACCTATTAATTACATTTCCCAAAAAAAATGAAATTGCGATACCCGAAGGAAAATTAAAATCCTAAACATACATCTAATCCTAATCTACCTGCATCCATAAAGGTTAGCATAGGGGATAGCACGTATGTTCGATTTTGAATTTAGCGAGGCCCGTGTGGACTTAAAAAAATCAATCGCGATATTGTGTTTGTTTTTTAAATAAAACCATCCATTTTATTAGCACATTGGTTGCTCATTTTAATTAATGAAAATGCTTGCATGGTAAAAGGTGAAGTTTGTTATCCGGGAATATGTTTTATTCCCTTCATGGGGGTGTTCCAACATACATCTCCTTTTAATAAAGAAAAAGATGAAGAAAAATTACAACAGTTAAAATAAAATAAAAGTAATTAAAACCCTAGGTTCATAGATGAAATCAGAAGAAGAAATTAAACACTAAAAGAACAGGGATTGCAGTTCTAGGAACTCAAAGGCTTACCTTTACTAAATGAATCCACTTCGAAGATATCCGATCGGTCCTTGAGAAATCCTCCTCGTCCTTTAGTTTAGGTGAAACGGTTGTAGTAAAATTTCAAAAATGTTCGTTTTAATTCTTGGAAGCAATTCTGAAAGTTATATTTTTATCTATAAATTTTTCAGGATCTTGATTATAAAAAAAGACTGATAAGTGTATAATTACACTTATTATCATATTAATTTTATACATTAAACACTGTAGTTTTATTCATTTTCATACTTCATATAAAAGATTTCATGTGGTATATAATTCTTTTTTATGCAAATGCAGATACTAGGTAAATTTTGGGAATAAAATAAGCTAAAGTGGAATTCTATGAAAAAAGAGTGAAAAAGGTGCAAAAAGATGCGTGGAACTTAAAGATTTGGCTTAGGATCGAAGCTGTCAAAGATCGATGAAGTTACAAGAAGAATTCTGAGTAAAACTCAATTCACGGTCACGACAATCATTCACATTCGTGACTTGTTTACTTCAGAAACAGAAGATTACCAATCAAAGATTCACGGTCTCGACATGTGTATCACGGTCACGACATGGACGGTTTTCTAGTATTATCTTTTTAACTAACAACTGCTAGATAAGCATGATAAACCGCCATCAACCGCCATCAGCTACCAATGAACAGACACCTATCAAGAGTCAACCAATCATGAAATAGTGCTTATCCATTGTGGATTATATCAAAACTTCTCAACCAATCACAATGAAGAGATGCAATCTTTCACCAATGGACACAAACCTTCATTTGGATAGATGTAACCCTTCAAACTCTATAAATAGGGTCCCAATCCTCTTCAATTTCGTGCACCACCAGAGAGGATAATATTAGAGTGCAATTAGAGAGAGATATAGTGTGTATAGATAGAGAGTTCGCTACGTTCTTAAGTGTTAGCTAGAAAATGTTTAAGTGATTCGAATCCTAGTTTCGATCACTAGATTTCTCTATATTCATGAGCGATTGTTGTATAAGTGTACTTGCAAATCACTTATCAATAAAATTTTTCGTTCTTCAATATTCGTTTGTTCAATATTCACAAAGAATAGCATCCTAGCAGAGGTTCTGTATAGGTCGAGATCGAATTCAAAGTAGACGCAGGAATTGCGGGAATTGACGA
>CATIWQ010072813.1:0-14424 GCA_949673415.1 Euphorbia schlechtendalii | reverse complement strand
ATTCATAATTTGGAGATACAAGTTGGTCAATTGGTGAGTGTTATTCCATCTAGAGGAAAAGGCCATTTACCTAGTAACATAGAAGGAAATCCTAAGGAAAATGTGCATACTATAGCCCTTCATAGTGGAAAATTACTAGATAAACTAAATCCTTCTGGTATGCTTGCTAATGATGTTGTTAAAGTGCCGGATGATTATCCGAGTAAATCTAATGATAAAGAAGGAGTGGATGAACAGCCTAAATTTTTGAAAAGGTTAATCCCCCTCAACCACCATTTCCACAAAGAATGAAGAAGAAGAATGAGGATAAGCGATTCATTGAGTTCATCAACAAACTTAAAGGCCTAGAAATCAATCTTTCATTCATTGAAGCCATTACATAGATTCCTAACTACGGTAAGTTTATTAAAGAACTTTTATCTCGTAAGTGTAGTTTAGAAGGAATATCGAAAGTATCTTTAACTAAAGATTGTAGCAAAATAATAACTGTTGCAATGCCCACTAAACTTAAAGATCCAGGAAGTTTCACAATACCGTGTAAACTTGGAAACATTTCTATTCCAAAATATTTATGTGATCTTAGGGCTAGTATAAATCTTATGCCTTTATCGATCTTCAAAGAATTAAAGCTTGATGATGAAGTTAAAAGAACAAATATGGTCTTACAACTAGCCAACCAGTCTATTAAACATCCTTATGGAATAATCGAAGATGTGCTAGTTAAAGTGGATGAGTTTTTTTTTCCAACAGACTTTGTTGTGCTAGATTTTGCATAAGATGAAAAATTTCTTATAATCTTAGGAAGACCTTTTATGCATACTAGAAAAGTATTGATAGATGTGTTAGAAGGAAAAATTAAGTTAAGGATAGGTGATGATACTGTTGGATTTAACATGGATAAGGCAGATAAATATCCAATGGATGAAGATATATGCATGAAACTTGACTTGATCGATGCTTGCATCTAAGAAGTTGTTTAGTTGGATTTCATCCATGAATATGCAGTCAAAGGGTTTAAAAACTCCATTGATACTTAAATCTCTTATGTTTTCCAATATATATAGTATTATATAGTAGTATATTTTTATTGTTTGTGTGTATTTTAAGTTAGTGTGGTTTTAGAAATAAAAGAAAAGAACAAAATTTTTTTTTTGATTTTAAACATTTCACGATCGTGACTAGTTTCACGCTTGTGAATTAAGTTATCAAAACATTCTGTTTCTGTATGGAGAAAGTCATGATCGTGACTATCTTTCACGATCGTGACATGCGCGATTTCACAGCAGTTATTGCTGTAATAGCTTTATTTCTGCTGGTTACAAATCAAATATATCTGTTGAAACTGCAATAATTACCCTATTTCCTATATATATATATATATATATATATATATATATATATATATATTTTCATAATTGATTTTCACAAATCAGTCACTCTTTTACACAACTACAATCTCTTGCAAAGCAAATTTTCTTTGTTTTCAAAAAAATCAAAACACAAATCCTTTTTTCATATTCTTGAATTCAATTTCAATAGCTCCAAAGAAATCAGCAGCAACCAAGGGAAAGAACAAATTGGTCAACCAACAAACCAAGCATGGATGCCCTTTTCTGATATAAGGTGAAGAAGAAGCTGAAAGATACTTAAGGGTGAAGAACTTTGATATCCAAGGTACACATTTTTATGATCCTACTTTCATAATTGATGTTGGAATTCATACAGAAGTAGAGGAGTATTTTCACTATTTAGATTAGAAAAATTTGTGAATATGCATTTTTCGTTTAATGAGGGATGGGTCCTCGAGTTTTTTGTTACTGTTCAGGAAGATGGGAACTTTTTGAAAAGGAAATTTAGGAATGAAGGGGAAGAGTATAAATTTACTTTAATGGATTTGATTAAGTGGTTTGGTTTAGGAGAAACCTATGAATAGATTGAAAAGGAAGAAGATTATGATTTAAGGAGTGTTTGGACTGAGTTAATGGGATTGGATCGGTAACATGTCAAAAACTCATCCAACAAGAATTTTCGGAGCAACAGTCTTCTTTACCATCACAAGTTTATTTCTCAAAGTCTTTTCTTCCGACATGAGACTACCAAAGTGTCGATGAAAGATTTGGTTATAATGGAGTACGCGGTTTCGCAATTAGTGCCTATGTTTTCGATGTACATGTTGGAATCCATCACTAGTCTTACTACACATAAAAAGGCTAGAGTTGGAGGTGTAAATACGATTTGCGGAATTATTTTGGGAGCGAAGAATCAATTGCCTTACCAATATAGTCCAAGAGAGAAATTTAGCTTTATGGGAGGAGTATACATGAAGAGAGAAAGATTGGTCAAAGAAGACGAAGGAAAATTTATGTTTTACCATTTGGAGTAAGGGTTAGGAAGCTGAGACTAATAGCAGGATCTACTTCTCGAGAAAACCAGTACAATGAAGACATTGAAGAAGTTCAAATCGGAAGTAGTGAAGCAAGGCAAACCTCCGGGAGTACACATACCAATGAAGATACTTGGAGAGGAAAGTTCATCAATGATGTTAACAAAGCTTGTCTTTATATCGATTCTATACAACAAGTTGTTCATCAACTTACACAATCCAACATTCTTTGAACCGTAAGTTGAATTCATTCTTCAGAATGAAGAGTATGGATATCTCGCTGAGTACTCCAGATTCAAGTTTGAATGTTTGAAAACGGATTCAATTTCTTTTTCTTTTTATTTTCTTTTCTTTTGTGTGTTTTTTGTATCTGTTTTTCATATTTAGTTAAATCTCTCACAATGAGGACATTGTGTTCTTTAGTCCGGGGGGGGGGGGGGGCATTTGTAAAAATCCAAAAAATCCAAAAAAAAAAACAAATAAATTAAAAAATTGAAGAATGAAAGTTTTTCTTGATTTTGTGTTATTTATTCATTATCCATACCTATACTATACTAACATATGTTCCAAGGTTATATTGAGTGTTAGGTAATATAAGTTTGATGTTGGTGCATATTTCAAATAAGTTGTTTCAAGTTTGAGCGCAAGTTGAAAGTGTGAGTGCTTCATAGCACAACATTTAGCTTTTGGCAAGGATGAGTTGTGAGTAACATTCGAAAGTAACATTCCAACTAAGTTTCTATATATATTTCAATGCAACATGAATTAGTATAAGTTGTATAGTTTTAGTTTAATGCTACCGATAAGTTTTAAGTGGAGTAATATCTAGTAGTGTTCTTACTATAAGTTTTATACTATAAGTATTAAGTGTGTTTGAAGTGTAGGGAAAATATAGCCATAATACTTTGAAAGTGATCAATAAAGGATAAGGGTATTGAGAGAGAAAAAATCAAAAGAAAGAGAGGATAACCAATGAGTTATGCAAAAGGTGAGGAATGGTACAAAGCAAAAACTGCAACCATTCAATGAGTGAAAATAGAAAAGTAGCATAGCATGAAAAATGGGTGCAAAGTACAAATCTATAATTCAAAAACATATGCTTAATATAAAAAATGAGAGAAAGTCGTATGGAGCATAAAATGCAACCACTAAAAAAGGGGAGAGTGGTATGGAGCATAAAATGCAACCATTAAGAGTATTTAGCATCATAGGTTACCCAAAAATACCTTGAGATCAAACTTTCCAAAGTGTGCTCATACTATACTTAAGAGAAGGAAATATTCGAGCGAACGTATAACGCTTATATGAAGAAAAAATTTCGGTTGGCTCTCCATTACAAGCAAAGTTAAGCAACTGGACTATATAAATTGCACATTACTAATTTATGGGTACTTTTGAATTTTTACTTGAACTTTATATAACGTGGAAATGTGGTACTCACTACAATAGTCTTTCGCCAAATGAGGTAGGAACTTGAATACTATTTTATACACTTCTGTTGTGTTTTTTCCTTGAGGACAAGGAAAAAGTTAAGTGTGGGGGTTTGATAAGTGTATAATTACACTTATTATCATGATATTTTTAATCATAAAATGATATGGTTTAGAGTCATTTTATACTTCATATAAAAGATTTCGCGTGGTATATAGTTGTTTTTTTATGTAAGTGCAGAAACTAGGTGAATCTTGGGAGTAAAATGATCAAAGGTGGAATTCTATGTAAAAGGAGTGAAAAGGTGCAAAAAGATGTGTAGAACACAAGGAATTGGCTTAGGATCGAAGATGTCAAATATCAGCAATGTTGCAAAAAAAATCATGAAGAAAAAACATGTCACGATCGTGACACCCATTCGCGATCGTGACTCGTCATTCTTCACAAGCAAAAAGTTTCCAACCAATATTCACGATCATGACATGTATATCACACTCGTGAATTGTAATGGTTTTTGTTCTACTCATCTCAACTTCCAACCGCTGGATAAGAACGATCAACCACCATCAATTGTCAGATGAAAAGACACCTTTTGGAAGCAATCCAATTATTAAAAGATGCCTTTCCATTGAAGATGAGGATGAAACCTTGCATCCAATCACATTAAAGTGATGCAACCCTTCACCAATGGACATGACTTTTCATTTGGATAGACGCAACCCTTCACACTCTATAAATAGAGTCCTAAACCAACCATTTTCGTGGGCATTGGGAAATGATAGTAGTGTATAACGTGTATGCATAGATAGAGAGTGAAAATTGTATCGATTTCACGACATTCAAAGTGTTAGCGAGAATAATGTATAAGTGATTCTATTCTTATTTTGATCACTAGATTTCTCCACAAATTCGAGCGATTGTTGTATGAGTGTAATTGCAAAGCACTTATCAATTAAAAGTTTCTATTCTTCAACATTCATTTATTCGATTTTCACAAAGAATAGTATCCTAGCAGAGGTTCTGTATGAGTCGAGACATAATTCAAAGTAGACATAGGAATTGCAGGAATTGACGACTCCCATTAAAGAGTGGATATGGTTTGACAAACTTTAGCTTTCACTTGCATACCTTACACATTTACTTTGTTTTCTACTTATACTTTCTATTTCAAAATTTATGATATATCTATGTGTCATAACTAGTATTTTGTCTTGTGTCATTTATATTAATGAAGTTATATGCTTTTGAGTTAACTTTAAGAGTGATTTCAGGGTCAACAAGATTGTGTATAATCATTGGATCTGTGATTATAACTCTGTTTAGTGAGCCAACATTTTTGGAGTGGTAACTTGCTAAATATGGCTATTTAAGAGCGACCTGTACTAAGCATAGTATTATTGTTGTCCAGGTTTCTATAAGTTTCATAATTCGTTTACCCTAGATTTAGAAAAGTCATTTCATGTGTTGCTCTTCGGTGAATTATTGAATATTTTGGTGTCTAAACCATGTTTGTTAAAGTTATCTAGTGAATGAAATATTCTTGATGATTTTGCATCTTTTTCTCTACTATACTTATTCTTAGGGAATATCTATATAGTTTACATCTTCTCTAATCTGTTCATGCATTTATCTATTCATCAGTCTATCATCCAATTCCTACAATATATCTTATTTCTTTTATTCCGTAACTCTAGTTTGTCTTTAGAACCGAATTCCTTCCCTGTGGGATTGATATCTTTTAAAACTACATCGTAACTATATACTTGCAATTATCATCATTTTTCTATTTGATAAGTGGTACTGACAACACCTGTTCATATTTAGAACTTTCATATTATTAGTAGAAAAGTGGGGAACAAGTTTTTAGCACCGTTGCCAGGGATAAGCCTTTCAGAACGAGTATAGCCAAAATCTTGCAAACATGTATGTTGAGTACTACATAGTTTAAAATTACGTCAATTAGCTCATGTTGAGTTTCAGCTTTTATTTAATTAAAAGCATGTTTTGGATGACACGTAGAGACTTAATGATAGATGTGCTACTAACGTTGTCTGTGATGGAATGGAATATTCTTTTAGTGCTTTTCCGGATAAAAGGCATTGAAATTAACGTTGATTCATGTGTTCCTCACAACATCAAATATGTCAGTACGGTTGTCAGAGATTCCTCAATACAGTCCAAGTATAAAGGAATTTCTGTTATGCGCTGCGTCTTAAGTGTCTCCACGTGATTATATCAATGTCAGCAAGGTCATCCAACAGGAAGACTCCACGTTGCATTGTAGCACACCTCTCTTAGAACAAGATTGCTTGAAGACAAATGAGAATTTATCAACGGAATTTTATCGCGCCTCAATGTTCAATTTCTATCTCTAAACATCCTGGAATCTGTCTCCAATGGGAAGATTTGAAAGATTAAAAGAGATGAGAAATTGAAGATCAATGATATCATAAAGTTTGCAACAGCTACTTCTCAGAGCTTCAAAGTATAAATAGAAGACTGGAGCAGACATTCAAATTTGATGAATTACCTTGAATTTGTTACGAGTTAAAATGCTACGCAAATTACTCTAGCTTCCAAAGAAATTCCACCACAAGCAATCAGCACACATCAAAAGCCTTATCTATTTATAATATAGACAATTACTTAGATTAACATTATAAGGATTCAACGTTTCTATAAGTTGAATTCAATTCGCATACTTATTTTAATCTGAGTGTTGGTTTGGGAAGGGTACCAAAAGTGAGTTGAGCGGTAGTTAGAAAGAAAGGTACTTTATGTAATCATGTCTACCCATTATAAAGGCTTCTCCTCCTATTAAAGGAATGACTCACTAGTGGATTAAAGCATAGAGAAGGTATCCGGGGATTGGAGGTAGGCTAGGGGCCGAACCAAGATAAATCTCAGGTGTTGACATTCTAACTTCAAGCTTTTAGCTTGATCAACGATCAACTCATGCATCTCTCTCTCTCATTCATTATATTGCTTGTTATCCAATCTACGCTGAGTAAGTCTTACTCAACTAAATATTGAAGATAAACTGTGCCAGCAAAGCTGAGTAGTTTATTCATTTTTATATAGCACTCAGCACGCATATAAAAATCGAACTTGGTAATTAAACTTTAAAAATCTAAAAAGTAACCAAGATTAAGCATTCTCCCCCCTTTGCTGTTGTTAAGAGCCCATTTATGGACCAATAAGTTGTATCAGAGTAGTTGCTCAAATTTTAGACTAATCATTTTTTAGTAAGATCCATAAATGGCTTACAACAACTATGGTTCCAGTTCCAGTTAGGCAGTTCCCCTTAAAGAGGGAATGTCTGTTACTAGACCACCTCTATTTGATGGTAATCATTATACTTTCTGAAAAAATAGAATGAAAAATTTCATCGAGTCACAAAGCATGCAGGCCTAGCTCGATATTGAGCTTGGTCCCCCAGTTCCCACAATAGTGAGGAATGGTGTGCGTATGCTAGTAAATCCAGAGGACTACGACGACACTGACCTGAGGCTTCTCAAAGAGAATGCCACAGCGATTAATTACTTATACTATGCATTAGATCTTACTTAGTTCAACAGGGTCTAAGGATGTGAAACAACACAGGAGATCTAGAAGAAGCTGGAGATTTCTATGAGGGGACCGACATGGTCAAGGAGTCAAAGATTAATCTCATGCTGAGAGATTATGAGAAGTTCCTGATGGCTGCTAGCGAGGATATTCAAAGCATGAGTACCAAGTTCATTAACATTTTTAATGAACTGAAGAGGCTTGGAAATGAGTTCAGCGAGGAGGAGCTCATGAAGAAGATTCTCCGCACTCTTACAGTAGAGTGGGATTCCAAGAAGAGCGCTATCAAGGAGGCTCATGATCTTAAGACCTATAGCTATGATGAGTTGATAGGCACCTTGCTAACTCATGAGATGTCTCCGAGGAAATACTCAGATGACTCCAAGATTAATCAAGGCAAGGAGGGCAAAGCCATTGTCCTTAAAGTAGATTCAACTTATGAGTCCACTAGCTGTGACTATGATGAGCAAACGACCCTTCTGGCCAGGCATTTCAAATGCTTCATTAAGAAGGATGGTGAAATTGAACAGTAAGAAGATGTTTCTCGCTAAAATCAATTCAACTCAACACCAACGAGGAGTTGAGGAAGAATCAAAGAAGGAGCACATCAAAGACATCAAGTGCTTTGGCTGTGGAGAGAAAGGTCATATCCATCAAGTTGTCCAAAGATGAAGAAGGGTAGTTCAAGATGTAACATCCCATTTCATAACATCATAATTACATTTAGATACATATGTTATATTTCATGAAATTTATTATATGGTATAATTATATATCATATATTATTTTAGACATTAGTTTAAGTTATAAAAAATATGAAATTTAATATGTAAAGAGATAGTTTCAGGATGTTATTTTTAGGAAAAATAATTATAGTTAGTTAAAATTTTTTAATATCATTGGGGATTGTTATTTATTAGAATTACTATGGAATAAGTATGAGTATAGTATAGTATAGTTATAAATATTGGTATTTATACTTAATATTATAAAGGAGGGGTAAATTGGTCATTTTTCTTTGTATAAATAGAATAAGAAAAGAATGGATTCTGAATTCATTCATCCCAAACTCAGAAAAATGAAAATAAAACAAAGCCCTTAGAGAAGAGAAAGATAGGAGGAAGAAAAAGGAAGAAGAGAAAGAGAGGAGGAAGAAAAAGGAAGAAGAGAAAGAGAGGAGGAAGAAAAAGGAAGAAGAGAAAGAATCATGTATGTTTTGGGTTTTGTAGGGTGATTTTCGTAGGGTTAGAGATACAATTCAGAGTTATGATACAAAGAAGAGTTGTAGCTCTATATGTTAGGGTTCTTGGTGTAAAATTTAGGGATTTTTCAATAAGTGGATTTTATTCTATAATTGATTGAATTCAAACTGTCCAGAGCAGAATAGTCACAGAAGTAGATTGGGATTCAAACTGATGGTTAGATTTTTATACTGATTGTAAAATTTTGAAAGTTTTATATGTTGTACCCAAACCTATCTAGTTTATTTGACAAAAAGAATTAGTTCAATCTAAGTTTTTTAAGAAAAGTTATGGTTGTTTTACTAAGTGTTGCTCAGGTTAAAGAGGACAGATGCAGGGTGTGAAAGATTGACTCACCGAAACTAGTATATTAATTGGATGATTCTAAGATTTTAGTATGTTATACCTATATGTCTTAGAAAGAGGATTGCTTTAGTTTTAGGTCATTGGGTTTAGTATTTTGAAAGTTATGAGTTTTTAAGTAGGTTAAGGTCATTAGAAGATCAGTTCTTAATTTTGCAGAGAAAATTGATTTGGAGTGTGAAAGTAAAAATTCACTATAAATCGTACATATGTTGGAAGATTCTGAAATTTTTATATGTTATATAATTATGAGTTAAGAGTTAAATGAAATAGAAATTAGAGTATTTGGATTAGTATTTCAAGAGATATTAATTTTAGAATTTAATAAGGTCATGATAGTGTAAAGTTCTAATTGTAGGATAATTATTAAGAAAAAAGAAACTATCCATGGTATAAGAATATCTTATAAGTTTGTATTTATTAATAAGAGCTCAGAATATTGAAAGTGCACTGGAAGAAGGTTCAAGTCGCTTCCGAGGGAATTAACTTGATTAATTTTTGAGTATAAATATGAAATGAAATTGACATTGAATTTGCAAGTGAAATGTGTTGATGGTGTTAATGTTTGATTTTGAAATTGATATGAATTGATGATATGTGGTAATTGAATATACTTTGTATGAATTTATGATACTTGATATTCGAATATGTGAAATGATAATTGATTTATTGTGAATTGTGAATTTGTATGTGTGTATATGTATTGGTGAATTATTTCGATGAAATGGAATGAATTCCATACTTGATGAAATTGATATATGATTCTATATGATATATGTACTTGCTCAATGACCAAAGGAAATGAAAAAGGAAAAGTTGTGACATACCTTCCAAAATAATGCAATACATTTTCTGTTTTACAAGAACCGAAATGTCATGTTCTATTTTACCTGAACCAAAAGGTCATGTTCTGTTTCACATGAACTGAAAGGTCATGTTCTGTTATATTGACTGAAAGATCATCGAATTGTTTTAAGGCTGGCCAGTGAATTATTTGTTATATGTTATATGTTACATATATCCTGGGGTAATAGTTTGGTTTGTAATGTCACAACAAATAATAAATGGCTCATGCATTAGTATACAAGTTTGAATATACATTGAATATGTAAATATGTAACTATATGAATTTGTGCAATTGTCAGTTCATTGAGTATAAATATGAAATGAACTTGATATTAAATTTGCAAGTGAAATGTGTTAATGGTGTTAATGTGTGGTTTTGAAATTGATATGAATTGATGATATGTGGTAATTGAATATACTTTGTATGAATTTATGATATGTGATATTCGAATATGTGTGACATGATAATTGATTTATTGTGAATTGTGAATTTGTATGTGTGTATATGTATTGGTGAATTATTTCGATGAAATGGAATGAGTTCCATACTTGATGAAATTGATATATGATTCTATGTGATATATGTACTTGCACAATGACCGAAGAAATTGAAAAAGGAAAAGTTGTGACATAACTTCCAAAATATTGCAATACATGTTCTATTTTACATGAAGCGAAAGGTCATGTTCGGTTTTACATGAACCGAAAGGTAATGTTCTATTTCACATTAACCGAAAGGTCATGTTCTGTTATGTGGACTGAAAGATCACCGTATTGTTTTAAGGCTGTCCAGTGAATCATTTATTATCTGTTATATGTTACATGTATCCCAGGGTAATAGTTTGACTCATGCATTAGTATACAAGTTTGAATATACATTGAATATGTAAATATATAACTGTATGAATTTGTGTAATTGTCAGTTCATTGAGTGTTTATATTCACTGAGCTTGCGACTCATTAAAATCGCTATATATTTTGTAGTTTTTTTAATCTACAGATAAAGTTTGTATTAGGAGTTCACTACTTATAGACATCATGGATGAATGGTTGGCTTACTGTGTTCCATTTCAAACTCTCTCTCCTCGCCAGTATAAGCATATAGAATTGATAAATGTCAGGATGTGAGATTTAATATATATATGTTTGTTTTATATAGACGAATAATCACAAGTATTAACATGATATAAATATGTGTATGATAATTTTTGTTAATATAAGTTAAAAAAAATTATCACTATGATTAGTATTCTGTTCTTATAGTAAGGGGTGTTTCATAATTAGATGATGAATAAGAAATAGAATTTCATTAGGTTAATTTAATGTTTTTAGTGGTGTAATAAAAAAAATTTATGAACGAGATGGAGTAATAAATAATCAAACATATTTATTGTATTTCAAATATTCATTCTACATATATTTTCTGAGAGCTCATTCGTTATTTTTATTATTTTAGTGGGCTAAACAACTATATTATCCCATCAGGCCACCAAATACATTATTTCTCTATATGCTTTAATTTATATCTATTCACTTGTGTTATTTGAAAAAAGGATTAAGTGTTAATGAAGTTATAATTAGATGATTAATAAGAAATAGAATTTCATTAGGTTAATTTAATGTTTTTAGTGGTGTAATAAAAAAATTTATGAACAAGATAAAAAGTAATAAATGATCATTTTTGAATGATAAAGAAATGTTCCTAGGAAAGTAAAGTTCTATTATTTTAAATCAAATCGCGGAAACAAAACTAAATCAAGTGTAACCGCAAGGTTTTTTTATTTCAGTGGCAACACATCCGTTATAAAATGAAGCAACAATGAATTCGAATCTTAGATTCCTAAAAATGATAAACAAGTCTATATGACAAAAAAATGTAATTTTAATTTTTCTAAATTTTTCTCGGAAAGATACTAAATACTAATATTTATGACAACATATTCTAGCAAGTTAGAATTTTTTTATTTAAAATGTTCTATACATTTAATTTTCAATTAAGGTTGCTAGCTATATAAATAAACAAGTTGAGTCCAACAAAATTAATCAGTTAACACCAAACATGGTTATACAAGTGGATTTACATATGTATGAAACTGGACCTACAAAACCAATATCGGAGAGAAGGTCAAATGCAACTTGTTGCCTTTGCTTATTGTCTCAAATTAAATATTAATTGATGGTATATTATGCAAATGCACACATTTTTATTGTTTTTTTTATTTAATAAGGTCAACAATCATTGATGGACATTCTTCAGGTCAAATTACCAGTCATATGCCAACATATAGTTAACTGTTGCAAGCTACCAATTGTTCCCATTATGAAGTTGCTGGGTTGCCCGGTGCAATATATAGTCAAAATTATCATAAACAAATATCGTGGGGGGTCTAAACTTAACTTTCAAAATCATTTATAATAAAACTGAAGATTAAGTGGTGATATTTTTAAATGCCGAATATTTTGTATTAAAAGTAAAATCGACCAATCAAGTTGTGGTTTAATGGAAGAAACTCATCCATTAATAACATATGACTTTAGGTGTGAAGCATCCTTAAATCCTTGATCAGTTGACTCACCCTATGAAGTGTTTCAACTAGTGAATTAGTCAATGGATACCTTTTATGCTGGTGTAGCCACTGCTTAAATCAGTCATTCGAATCGGTTTCAAAACTGTCTTTGATGATTGGAGTATTATCCTCCAATCTTCAACTTCTGAGCTTTACCAATACAGGAGTATCATCTAATTGTATCTAGACTTGGGCACATGCTCGTTGGCCCGCGGGACCCATCAATGCCCGCCCCTCATGGGATGGACGTGGACAAAGTAATTGGAGATTAAGCCCGGCCCGATCCCGAAGTGTCCCGAGTAAAATTTATGTCGGGCTTGGTTTCAATATTGAAACTCAAGCCCGGCCTGAAATAATAATTAATATGTTAAAAAATATTTATTTATTTTTATTTAATCATAGCAAAAAAAATTACATGGTTGAAAATTTCATTTCTTTTTGCTTAAGTTTAACATTTAAACTCAATTTTGTGATTTATACTACAAATATATTTGAAATTATTTTTTTACAATCATTTCCTAGTAATAAATATTAAAAGTTTTTAATTTAAAATAATTAATAGTTAGGCACGCGGGTCGGGCTTGGTTTTGATTATTTTATTAAGGGCCTGACCCGAGCCCGATGTATTTTTTCATGGATTGGGCCGGCTTTGGGCAACTCATTTTTTAGTTAGGCCCGATAAAGCCTAGCCCGAACCCAGTCTGGCCCACGCCCAGGTCTAATTGTATCTAGGCTCTGAACTAATACCTATCCATCCTTCTTGTATCTAAGCTCCCCCACACTTACTCAACAACAGATAAAATGTTTACAAGTTTTTTGAGCTTCTGAACTTTGACTCCATTACAAAAGATTTGAAATGAGAATTTACTTAAGGCTTTGGATAGCTTGAATACTCTTGAAATTAGATAGTGCTTCACCAAATTCCTTTGCTCCTATATATAAGCTACACAAGATTCCGTTAATCTAGGGCTGTTGTAGAAATCTTCTCGTTATCACTTGGAGATTTAGTCGTTAACTCCAAAGGAGATTAAGGACATGCTTAGTGCAATGATCAGAGCTATTTGAATCTATTAAAATAAAGTTTAGATGTTACGATTATAACCTAAGCAAGTTTGTTGAGGAGATAGTCCCATCAGTACTTGTTGTCTACTACAGAGGAGAAAAAGCTTTTTGTCTCCTTGATGTCAATATCAAAAAGTCTTTTCATGTGCAAAAACTTTTGACATCGTAGAAAATTTAATGCAAAGTCATGGTAAAGGTTGTCTCATGTGATGTCTCAGGATTATTGCTCAAATTATTTGAAATAAATACCCTACATTTAATCTATCATTAAACAAATGCTATCACAGAGATACTTGTCTCTGAGACAGTTCTTTTAGTTTTCAAGACTTAAATCTTCTAATGCAGTCTTTATCGTCAAACTCAATGCTAGCTTCTAATGCAGTCTTTATCTTCCGACGCAATGCTAGTTCTTGATATATTCAACACTTTGATTACTTCTTAATTTACTTCTGAGATAGGTTTTTGCTATTGAGGATAATTCTTGTAATAAGTATTAAAACATATTCTGAGATAAACTTTCAACACAAATAAAAAATTAGTATTGAAATTGGTAAAATATTAATTTATCATAATTTCTTATTATTGCCAACTAATAATTACATTAGTAGTTAATCTTTTCCTAGTTAATAAAATAATATATTAGGAAAAAATGGTAAAACCCTACACCATATATTGGATCTGCCAACACTGGAAAAGTGTCGAGTAAAAGCAAAAAAATGTTGGCTTAGGAGAAATGCCTACACTTTTTCCAAAAAAAAAGAGTCGGGAAGTGCAATGTGGTCATAGGTCCCTATACCGATATTTTTGGTCATTTTTTGCCACTTGGTAAAAAGTGTTGGCATATAACCCTATAGTAACATTTCATTGTCTTTTGACAACATTTTTCAGGTGTTGGTAATGCATCTGGAAATAACACTTCCACTTGATATGGCGACACTTTTGCTATAAATGCCAACACTTTTCA
>CATIWQ010072783.1:0-19159 GCA_949673415.1 Euphorbia schlechtendalii | reverse complement strand
AAGGAAGAATACCATGGCATCTCACCATATGCTGCTAATTTGGGGTTCTTGTTCACCAAGCTACGTGAACTTAATCAACTAGAAAGTCTGAAGAAGCATGTCCCTCCCAAGCCGGAGGAGAAGAATAATTACTGCCATTATCATGTGGCCTTGGGACATCATACAAATAACTACAAGGAGCTGTTGAAAGCCATTCAGAAGCTGGTGGCAGATAAGGTCATTCATGAGCCAGCACTCAAGCCTAGCACGAAGAGCAACCCTATACCGAATTTTGAGGAGAGGGTAGGAATGATTAACTCGGGGCTAGATGAGCGAAAGGTCTTGAGCTGCCTATCTGAAGGGCTTGGAGAATTCATGATGATGGTTGGATCCGGAAGCGATCCTAATTGGGTTTTGAAGATACTAGAGGAAGAGTTGAACCACCGAGGGTGCGGGGGGAGGATTAAAGCCATTGAGATCAACTTTGCTGGGATGCCAGTATTCATCGGCCAGAAACCTTCGTCGCTTCGCATAGGGAATCAAGCACCGGCTGGTAAAGGAGAGGAATATGTGATGGCGATTGAGTCGGGGATGTACTCAAACGATGTGATGGAGATACTCGAATTCGAGTCTAGCAATCAAGTGACTAGAGAACCGGGAGAAGCCCCGAGGGCTAGCTTTAGCCTAGCTAGTATGTCGGTTTTTAATGGGAATGATGCACCGTCTTCCCACTTGTCCAAATTTTATATCCTGTGTCGAGCACAGGGTCTTTCTCAAGATATGATAGCCACACTGTTTCCGTGCTCACTAGCGGGAGTAGCTAGTTGGTGGTACGAGATGCAGTCAGTTGAGACCAAGAGAAATTGGAACTACATCTCTGCAGAGTTCCAGATGGAGTTCGCATTTTTAGAACCTCCAAAACAAACCATGCGAGATCTGCTTGCTTGTGTACAGAGGGAAGGAGAATTGCTCACCGGCTACATAAAGTGGTGGATGTTTATATACCTAGTGCTGGCGCTAAGACCATCTGAACCTTCTACAGTACAACTGATAATAGGTGGATCTCTAGATTGGTATCGCTATCACTTATCAAGGCTGATAGTCCTAGATTTTGAGGAATTATCTTTTCACGCTCATCATCTCGACAGGGAAATAATGACCAGGCACCGTAAGGTCCACGTAGTAGGATCAGGGATACCCACTGATTTTGTCCTAGCAATGCTGTTTCAGTCTAATCCGGTGGTAAATGTTGTGGTTGATGAAGATGAATGCCCCGAAGATGATCCTTTGGCAGAAGTATTCTCAGCAGGGGAAGGTGAACCATGGAGAGACGCAATAAAGGTGGAATCCGAGAAAGCACCAGCAAGGGTGCCAATTGATCTCGATGCATATGTCCCTAAGTTAAGAAGGAAGAAGAAACCTGAAGAAGGAACCTCGAGTGGGGGAGAATATTTCTGGGGGGAAGAAGCCCATAAGCTTGGATTCATACAAGTTGAAGGGGCGACGTGGCCAATCAGAAGATGGATATGACCAGTACCCTTGGGTCAATTCTAGGGAAACAAGAGTGATGGAGAATGGAGTACTAAGGGTCACTCAGAGTGGCAGAGTCTTCAGAAGGGATGAGACTGTACAACTCAATGACTCCAGGCCAGAGGAAATAGCAAGAAAACAGCCTGAACCACCTCTACCCCAAAGGTGGATGAAGATATGCTAGACATAGACCCTTTGATAAATCAGTTGAAGGGAACTCGGGTTAAATACAGCATTTGGAGGTTGCTTGAGTCATAAAAAAAGCATAGAATAGGCTTAGTCAAAAGGCTGATGGAGATGCCTACCACGCCTGCCACCTTAGTGATCGAGATGTGTGTTGCTATTGGGGAAGGAATTGCTCCCCCTGAAATGTCATCCATAACTTTTGATCAATCGGAGCTACCACAGGAGCTGGGGTTGCATAACAGGGCCTTATTTATCTTAGTTCAAATTTTTGATCGCACAATATCATGTATCATGGTAGATGATGGCTCGGCTCTCAATCTTTATCCTCTTAAGGTCCTACCTCACCTAGGGCTAAGGGATGATATGCTCGCCAAATCTGACACGGTAATTCGAGCCTACGATGATACGAAGAGAGGTGTAGTAGGAAGCTTTGAAGCAGAGGTCACCGCTGGAGGAGTAACCTCTAATGTGAAGTTCACTGTGCTGGATATTCCAGTAACTTATTCATTGCATTTCAGCAGGCCGTGGATCCATGCAATAGGGGTAGTCCCTTCTACTCTCCACTAGAAGATAAAGCTCATTCATAAAGGGAGGCCAGTGATGATCGAGGCTGATGGGGAATCAATGATGGTGGCTGCTGCATTTGAGGAGAGAACAATGCAAGGGCTAAGGGTGGCAATGGCCACTGAAGAAAAGAAAAAGCAGCGTGGGACCCCAAAGGGATATCATTTTTTCCCTAGAAGCCTTAGAGCTCAAATGAAGAAGCAGGGTTTCATCCTTGGAAAAGGCTTGGGAAAAAACCATCAGGGGATTATCAAGGCCATTAATCCTATCCTTGTCTCACCTGGTTTAGGCCTGGGTTTCACCCCGGGTATGAAGTTGTCCAAACACAAACGACCCATGTTCTGTAACATGGTGAGTGTCTGCGAAGCCGAAGGCACTAAGGTATACCTGGGAGAGCCTGAATCGATGATCCTGAATGAAGAGGAAGTCAAGGGGCTCAAGATATTTAATGACGTATTTAACTTCAAGACTGGCAAGCTGATTGAACCACCCTTTGATGCTGATCTGGAAGGAAAACCAATCCTAGCGGTAACCCCGATAGAGGAGTCTAGAAAGGGCAGAGTATTGGAAGATGCAATGGCAGCTTTCACCAAGGCTATTAACGAGCTGATGAAGAAAGGCGATACAGGCACTATCAAGCTCCTCACTAAAAAGCTAGCACAAACCACTCTCGAGGTAGAACCTACCACTGAAGCACCGGCTGCTACAACAACTAAAGCCCCTCCACCCGTAGAGGAGGATATAGATGATGTAATAATGAACATTTCTGATGTTTTTAACAATTTTGCCTATGAGGCCAATTCAATGAAGTACAAGAATTTTGCTTACTTGTTTGATGTTCTGCCTGACGGCACCATGCATTCATATGATCATACACATAACGTCATTAACATTCATGATACATCATTAAACGAAATTAACTTGGGTACAAATGAGTCACCAAAAATGGTGACAATTTCCAATGATTTGAATCTTGAAGAAAAAAGAGAGATTACAAATGAACTTAAATTGCATGTGATAGCATTTGCTTGGTCATATGAGGACATGCCTGGAGTGGACAGGCAGATCGTAGAACACCGTATCCCTACTGACCCACGGATCAAGCTTGTAAAACAGAAGCTACGTCACTTAAGGCCGGAATGGACAGAAAAAGTCAAGGCTGAACTGGCAAAGCAGATTGAAGCAAAATTCTTAGAAGTGGTTGAATACCCAACGTGGCTAGCCAACATTGTCCTAGTGGCAAAGAAGGATGGCAAGGTTGGAGTCTGCATGGATTTCAGGGATCTGAATAAAGCCTCCCCAAAGGACGATTTCCCCCTACCCCACATTGATGTAATAGTCGACAGCGTAGCAAGGGCAGCTATGTATTTCTTCATGGATGGCTTCTCAAGCTATAACCAGATATTAACGGTAATAACCGATAAGATCAAGACAGCTTTCATCACTGAATGGGGCATATACTGTTATAAGGTAATGCCGTTTGGTTTGAAAAATGCTGGTGCAACATATCAGCGGGCCGTCACAACCCTCCTACATGATATGATGCACAAGGAGGTGGAAGTTTATATGGATGACATGCTTGTGAAGTCCAACAACAGGGAGGAACATCCAGCTGTCCTAGACAAGTTTCTCACCAGAATTGAGAAATATAATCTATGCTTGAATCCCAAAAAGTGCGTATTTGGGGTTACATCAGGATAACTCTTGGGGTATATAGTCAGCCAAAAAGGAATCGAGCTGGATCCTGATAAAAGCAAAGCCATTAGGGATATGCCAACACCAAAAACTGAGAAAGAAGTCTGATCTTTCCTAGGATCTCTACAGTATGTAAGTAGTAGATTCATCACCAGACTCACTACCATCTGCGAGCCAATCTTCAAACTACTACGAAAGGACCAGCTAGTAGTTTGGAACGACCAGTGCCAAGTAGCATTTGACAAGATCAAACAATACTTGTTAAGCTCACCCGTCCTTCGCCCATCGAAACCTGGAAAGCCCCTGATCCTATACCTAGCAATTGAGGAGTCATCAGTTGGAGCCATGTTGGTGCAAGAACACAAAGACAAAAGCGAACATGCAATGTACTACTTGAGTAAGAAATTACTCGAGTATGAGTCACGCTACACCTTGGTGGAGAAAATCTGCACAACAATTAATTGGTTGACAAAGAAACTACGTCATCACTTCTAATCTTACCAGATAAAAGTCGTCGTGAAGATAGAATCGATGAAGTACTTATGTCAGTCACCAACACTAGCTGGAAAACTCTCACGATGGTTATTGCTATTATCTGAATTCGACATCGAATATGTGATTAAAAAAGTCATTAAGGGATGAGTAGTCACTGAATTTTTGGCAAATCAACCCTTAGATTCTGATTACATTGAAAATCTTGAATTTCTAGATGAGCAACTAGCATTGATAGAGGACGCTGGTGTAGAGTGGAAAATGTTCTTCGACGGTGCAATGAACAGAAACGGAGCTGGCCTAGGTGTTGTTTTGATAACACCACAAAACGAAGTTATACCCCTTTCCAAATGATTGGAATTCGCAGTAACAAACAACGGGGCAGAATATGAAGCATGCTTATTTGGGTTAGAAGCACTTCGAAAGGCACGAGAAAAAGAAGTATCAGTGGTTGGAGACTAAGCCCTGGTTATTAAACAAGTCACTGGCGACCAGGAAATAAGAGAAGAATCACTCCGTCCTTACGTGGAAGTAGTATGGAAAATCTCACAAAAATTTTCCAAATGCATCTTCAAACACGTGCCCAGGGATGAAAACCAAATGGCCGATGCACTCGCTACACTAGCATCAATGTGGGAGGGCCCTAAAACTCAGTCAATCAAACCCGTCGTACTATAAACGGCCAAAGAACCCTTCTACTATCGCCTAGTGGAAACAGAGAACCAACAAGTTATTGGGAATCGATCCTTCGACATCGTCAAATTTTTACAGACTGGGGAATACCCAGATGGTGCAAAGACTCTGAAAGAACCTCATTACGATGAATAGCGACTCAGTTCCATCTAGTAGAAGGGGAACTGTTCAAACGAACATCAGAAGGAATGCTGTTAAGATGTCTCAAAGAACAGGAGGCGCTGTTGGTAATGTGATAGATGCATGGGGGAAATTGAGGTCTACACATGAATGGGATAGCACTGGCTAAGAAAATACAACGCCAGGGCTATTATTGGACAACAATGGTCACAGACTGCGTATCAGAAGTATAAAAGTTCCACGAGTGCCAGATTTACGATGACATCAGCCATCTACCTCCATCCGAACTCCATAGCTTATCTACTCCTTGGCCATTCTCAGCGTGGGGCATCGACATTATTGGCAAGATTCGGCCAAACTCAACTAATGGACATCGATTCATTATAGTAGTAGTTGACTACTTTGCAAAATGGGTGGAAGCCGAATCCTGCACCAACATCAACGTTAAGAAGATGGCCAAGTTCATTGAAAAGCATATATTCGCCCGATATGGCATCCCACATCACATTGTATCGGATAATGGGGTTCAATTCCAAGGAGCCACATCAGGCATAATGAGGATATATAGAATCGAGCACCATCGGTCATCACCATACAAGCCACAAGCTAATGGAGCAGTAGAAGTAGCTAACAAGGCGATTAAGAAAATCCTAAGCAAGATGGTTATTACCTATAGGGACTGGGCTGATAAGTTGCCATTCGCAGTATGGGGATACAGGACAAGCGTCAAAACTCCCACCAATCAAACTCCTTTCTCGTTAGTATATGGGATGGAAGCAGTTTTACTAGTGGAAATGGAAGTGAAATCCCTTCGAGTAGCACTGGAGGTGAGGTTAGAGGAGTCAGAATGGGCAAAGGCCAGATTTGAACAACTGAACATGATTGATGAATAGCGGCTAAAGGCATTGGATCATTTGCAGATGTACCAACAATGCAGAGCTAGGGCATACAATAGTCAAATTAGGGCCAGAAGCCAATCGTTAAAAGTGGGAGACTTGGTTCTGAAACAAATGAGAACCTCAAATGCGAATCAACGGGGAAAGTTTCGCCCGAATTGGGAAGGCCCTTATGTCATTAAGAAAATCTTGAGCAAAGGAGCTACCAAGATCATGGACATGGAGGAAAACAAATTCGTCAATCCAGTTAATCAAGATAAGCTCAAGCGCTACCATGTGTAAAAGCAAAAGAAATAAATTTACAAAAGCGGTACACCAAAAAAGAGAGAAACCAGTCTGCCAAATAGTATTTGGCCATTTGGGCAACAATTAGGACCATTCTTGTATAAAAGTTAGAAATGTCTGCTGAGTTGAAAACTGGTGAAGGGCGGCTCAGGCAAAAATTAGGACATGGTGAGGAATAGAGGGACCACGAGTTAGAAAACCTGCTCCAGGCTAACTGGCGGCAGGACTCAAATCATTGGAAAACTTGTACCCTTTATAAAGTCGTTTAATAAAATGTATTGTGTTTGCAAAGATTTATGTTTATGTTTATATGAGTACTGTGCACACAGAATATCTCAAGTAATTAAAATTCGATAAAATTTCATAATCCAAGAATAAGTCAAAAACACAAGTCAGAAAACAAATGGCTAAAACAAATAAGATCTAAGGGTGCCAGTCATTCTACCATGCGCGCTTCCTCGAAGTATGGGGAAGGGGATCCAAACCATCTTCATCCCTCTCCCACTCACAAAACACCATGAAATACTGATCAGCATCAAGGAGAACCTTGATCTCACCAAGCCATCCACGGTAGAATTCGTTAGTATCTGTGGTCTCCGGGGCGGTATAATCCAACATAACAATTCAAGCACGTACCCAAAGCCTTCGTAGAGCATCAGGTGTGTCAGGACCAAAGTCGTGGAAACGGGTCAAGCATAGAGACCGAGGAACCCATTGCTGAAGCCCGTACTGCCTGCATAGACGAGAATGGGAATAGGACGTAATACCAAACAGCCCCATCAGCAAAACACCAGAATCATGGACATCAGTAACCATGAACGGAATCTCCAACCAAGCGTTGAGCCAACGAACCTCAGAAGATCGGTAGGAGCCCAGGATCTCGACCCAAGCATCCTCACTCAATGAGCGATGGTCCTTCCTAGTAAAGCCTTGAGAATCGTAATGCAAAGGGAGATATCGAGCCTTCCCTAAGCGTGGATTAGCAGTCAAGCGAAGCTTCTCCAACAGCCACACCTACGTTAATCCATTTGGTTAAACAAACAACTAAAATAACAAAAGAAAGAGTTAAGGAAAGAGAATTACCTCAAGCATGGCAAAATGGTCTCCTACTAAGTCTAGGTTTACCGAAGTGGTGTCCAAGTGAACCAGACTCTCGGCCAAGGCTAAAGTTGTCAGTGAAAGGTCTGTGGAGAGTGGCTCAATCAGTGACAGCAAGCGAAAAGGGGCAATCGCTCCAAACCCACAAACAAACTCTACCAGAAGAAGTAGAGTCACCATCGAGGGCCAATCTAGATGACAACATCATGGCACGCCAACTAAGAACAGCTTCAACTCGGAAGCCGCCAACATCAGGGGGAGCTGACAAAAAGCTCCCACTTAACTCCAGGTTCCATAAAACCTTCAGCTTTTCCTCACCTCGAAATTGGAAAGAATGAAAGGCGAAGGATAGTCTCGCAGGAGAAATTGGCATCGATTCTTTCGGAAAAGGGAGCCCCAAAATAGCATGAAACTCCTCAACCAAGGGGTAAAGCTCAAAGTTGGCAAAACGAAAGACATGAGGGGCGGGATCCCAAAACTTCAGAATAGCACGAATGAAGGCCATATTCACAGGCCTGGAAGCAAGGTAGTAAAGACCTCGCAGACCAAAACTCTCAATCCTCCACCAATTGGGTCCCCGAATCGTGCGGAGAAAGATCCTAAGGCACTCATTATGGGTCGACATCAGAAAGGAAGAAAGCTAAAGAAAATCCCTCAAGAACGGTGTTGCCTACACATATTAACCACATACATTAGCATTATCATTCATTCATACATATACAAAAAACATTCATAAGCATGCAATCATATTCATGAAATAAAACACCACATGTGGGGACCTGGCACTGTAGACGGCCAAACTCCCCTTTTCTTTCATAAATTAGAAGTTTTCTTTTTTCTACAAAGAGGAGTATCTAAAAAGTCCAGTTCGAAAAAAAAGAGGAATCTAAAATTAAAGCTAAAGGGGGAACTCCTAAGCACGCGTTGTCTACTCGTTATCTCCACCCATCGTATCTCAGGGCACCATGGTGGATATCTCAAGGTCCTAAACACCCAGTCTTCCAGGAGCACCATCCACCGAACCGGACATAAGAGGAGGCTGGGAAGCGTGAAGAAAACCGGCGTCCCATTCTGGAGTGAACAGTCACCCAACATCTGGGCCATCATCAAGTAGGGAATCAATATCAAATGTAAGAGGCTGGTGAGGACCCAAGGTGGAAGCCCGCCATTCTGCTCGAGCCTGCTCTGCTGCAGCATTCTACCGCAGCAACTCCTGATACTGAGATTGCAAACTATGGTGACTAGCTTCCAAACTCTGATGTTGAGCCTCCAAACCCTGATAACGGACTCCCAGCTCCTGATGGCTAACCTCAAGGTTATGATGGCTGATATCTAGTGACTAGAAGCGACCGTCAAGCTCCCGATATCACCACTCGAATTCCTCACTCCTTGCCACCATATCCTACAATCATAAAATACGTCACGAAAATCACATCCATGTATGTAAAAAAAACATGACATTTCATGCATCGCATATGACGGGTCAAGAAAAATGACATACCCATGTGACCCCATCCTACGAAAGCATTAGGTCCCTCAATGTAAAAGAATGGCGGGCCACCCGATCCATCTCCTCACATATGATCTGCAAAAGGAAAGGAGTGAGTAACCAAATGTCAAGACATTTCCAAAGATCACTGGTGGTCTAAAACTCACATGAGTAGTGTCGGAAGGATCATAAGCCAAGGTGTGAAAGCTCGGGGGAAGAGGTACCTCCCGCGAGGTCCCCATGGAACCCATCAGGTAGAAGGTAGAGTCGAGGGGAATCGCGAACCTCCCTTCAACAACTCCCGACAAAGATGTGCTTACCCCTCCGACCGTAGTGTTTAGATCAAGCACTCGAACCCTTTTCCGGGCGAATTCCTACGAAGACAGATGAATAGTCAGAAACGGATCAACGTGAACAAAATGATTAACACATTTCATACCCAGCATCACACTCCAGTGCCGCTAGCACCTGCACCAAAACCACCATCAACTCTCGGACCCCTAATACGAGAAGGGGGATGTACCTCCTCGGGCTGAGCCGGTGGACGAAGCAGGAGCAACCTCTCCCGAATAAAGGCCTCGTAGTCACCGTGAAGTCCTGAGAGCCTCACGCCATAGAATACCTCTCGCTCCTCAGGATCAGTAATCATCAAATGCTCCCAAAATAGGCCGGTGGGAGGCGCAGGTGGAATGCGCCTATCAGACACTGGCTTGGTCTGCCAAAACTGAATACGATCACCCAGGTACCACTCACGGGTCCTGGGCCCCTCAAGGATGAAGCGGTTGCGATCCACATCTTATCAGATCTCCTTCACCATTTGATAGCTTGGGAAGCCCCGCCACGGTTACAGTCCACCTGAAAAGAAAGAACAACAAAGTCAGAATAAATTTGAAGACAAAAAGGGCAATCATATCAATATAAACGAGGTCCATCACCTACTCGAGAGTCAACTCACAAAGATGCGGATAGTAGCCAGCAGAATCCAAAACATCCCCATCGAAAGATGAACAAATTCGGGCCATACACGGGGCATCCTCTAGAGCATTAGCAAACTGCTGGGCTGGAAGACACTGATAGAAGAAGGCCCACACCTACAAAAATAAAGAGGTTAATCAATAAAAAAAATTGACGTATACAATTTATAAGGTAAGAAGACAATACCTGAAGAACCATGGGGCAACAACGTAGCAGCCGTACACGACCCCGAATAGCCAAGTAAAGAGCAAAATATGTCTGAGCCACGATAGCCCGTGGCCAATTAAGGCCACTAACCTCTTCCAGGTCCGCTAGCAGCTCAATCAACCCATAATTGATCTCACTATTCGAGACCGGGAAGAACGTGATACTCAACAAGGTGGCTAAAAAAGATCGAACATACAAAGGAATCTCAGCCACGGAAATAGACTGTCGACTCATCTAGTAATCGAACAACGTGCCATAACTCAATGACCGGCCTCTAGGGTCGACACCGAGCAAGTCTCTAACGCGGTTACAAGCGGTGGGAGCCTTGAAGAACCGCTCCAAAAAGGCATCAAATCGGATCACAGTACCAGCCCATGGTAGACCAATGATCGCTATAATGTCAGAGGGAGTAATGGTAACCTCCCTGATCGGGAAATGGAAAGTGTACGAAATGTCGCACCACCTCTGAGTAAGTGCAATCAATGTCGCATACGGTAGTAATGTAGGCCGTAAAGATCGCGCCAGTGGACCAAATCCGGTGGCCTCGATGGCCTGTACGAGCTCTGGGTGAAAAGAGGCATGACGGTACCATGTCTGTATGGTGGTATACCCACCTATAGGGTGAAGTATGGGAGACTACAAACAAAATCAAATAATACTCAATTAAACGCAAAACGGCGAGAAAAATACCAAAATAATTTTTCTATCAATTTGTCTTAAATATTTTGGATCCAAAACACGTTTGGGTCCTGAACTTTATTTTCAAATTATTTTCTTCTTACATTTCTTAAAAATCTTCTTATATTCTTGGATCTAAAAGAAAAAAAATTTAGAATCTGAGTCTGATTACCTTTTAGACAAATATTTTCTTCAAAAATTATCGGGTCCAAAACACATTTGGACTCCAAGTTTTAATTATTTTCCTTTCTTTTATTTTTCAAAAAATAAAAATATAAAAATAAATAAATAAATAAATAAAAAGATAAATAATATATATGTATAGGAGCGACGGGGCCCCGAGGCTGGCGAGCCCTCGAGACCGAGCCAGGCTTCTCTGCCGAGGAGTCCAAAGGACCCCCTCTAGAGACTCTGGCAAGGGTCCCTACGGATCCTTGCTAGAGACTTTGGCGAGGGTCCTAAGGACCCTCGCCAGAGAGTCTGGAAAGGGCCCTATGAGGACCCTGGCCAAAGAATTTGGCAAGGGTCTAGCCCACGGAGGATGTTCTTGTTTTTAGGCGAAAAAAATTCTGACCGACCTAGATTCGTCTATGTTTATTATTTCTAGATTAAAATTCCGTGACATGGTTCAAGGATTAGTTCAAAACTAGTTCCTAAACAGGATAAAATCACATTAAAAATGGTAAATAAAAGTGTCTTTAGCAAATACCTCTTCCGGGATAGGTGAGGCTGAGCTAGAAAATCAGGGTCTAGCGTATCTATCAGGGAAGTAATGGTAAACCCCAACATAGTATCGGTCACCGCCAAACCATATGCGACGTCAATGTCAACAGAAAATATTCTGTGATCATTAGTAGGTCGAGGAGCAAGACTGGGGGTGAAGCGGAGTCCCCTACCAGCTACCTTTGACAACATTTTGCTAGAGAGAAGGGAGAGCAAAAGTGTTTAGAAAGAGAGGATGAGTATGAAAAATGAAAGAATAAAGAAGGTGAAGCCATATTTATAAGGAAAATAAGTGGGCCCCATCTATATATATTTTTTATTATTTTGCGATGGAAGCCTCTCAACACCATGGAACGATGCACGGGACACCCCCGATATTTCTCAAACTCATTTATTCCTCAATGTCTTAATTTTTTATTGTAGGGGAAAAAATTTTTGCTCCGCATAAACTCAATAAAATAATTAAAACACTCATCGTAAAATGTATTAACATTATTTTCTTTTTCTGATTTGTTACAGGAAATAATTCAACATCTGCAGGAAATTCAAAATATGACCGAAGAAGGAAACTGTTATCTCGATGGCCGAAGAAAGAAATAGCCTCATTTATCAACCAAAGAATCAAACGGTTGCCGACTACAACAGGGACACCGAAGAAAGAAATGGTAGACCCCCCGTAAGGGGCATCAAGCACCTAATGATGCCGAAGAAAGAAACGGATAATCAAACGAAGACACAGTGCCAGAAAGGAAGGCAATTTTATCAATTGAAAGTAGGAGGTCACCGACCACATTAGTCAAGTATTCTCTCTATCCCTCCACTCTTTTCATGTGATAATACTGGTTATACGACCAGCAATTATCACACAGGGGCAGCTGTGAGCACGGGATTTTGTAAAAGCTCGCACGTTCGATGATGATGGCTTTTTCGGGATTTTATCCTTGAATCATACAATTTTCGAGTATCCTGATGCATCTGAATGAAAATTCTCCTCGTCTTTAAATTCAAAAAGGACGTTTCCAATAAAATTACTTAATTCAGAAAATTAATAAAAAATAATAATTAATAAAAAAATAAATAAAATTCAAAAATTAAAAAAAAAAATATATATATATATATATATATATATAAAACATGACAGTAAATCTGATCCGGGGATCCGCATCGCCAAAGGCGGCGAGGCGGACCTTGCCGAAAGGGGCTCGGCGAGGCAAGCCACGCTAAGGGGCTTGGCGAGGCATGGCGTCGCCAAAGTCTTGGGCGAGGCATGGGCCTCGCTAAAGAGCTTAGCGAGGTTGTCTTGCCAAAGCCGCCGCAAGGGCCCTCGCCGGAGTTTTTTTTTCGACGAGACCCCTTGCTAGAAAATCTTACCTTTTTTGGATTTTTTGGGATTTTCCTATTAATAGTAGGATCATTCTCGATTATCCAGGTCTCGAAATTATTAGATAAAAAAACATAGCTTTAGAACAGCCTTTGCTTTCAAGAATAAAATAAACAATTTTCAGACTTTCTACTACAACCTTTTTTACCTAAACTTAAAGGATGAGGCGGATTTCTCAAGAACTGATCGGATTCTTCGACGTGGATTCGTTAAGTAAGGGTAAGCCTCTGAGTTCATAGAACTGCAAATCTCATGCTTTCAGTGTTTGATTTCTTCTTCTGATTTCATCTATGAACCTTGAATTTTAATTATTTTTATTTTTATTTCAATTGTTGTAATTCTTCTTCATCTTTTTCTTTATTATAAGGAGATGTATGTTAGAACACTCCCACGAAGGGAATAAAATATTTTCCCGGATAACAGACCACACTTTTTACCATGCGAGCAATTTCATTAATTAAAATGAGCAACCAATGTGCTAATAAAAAGAACGGTTTTTATTTAAACAGCAAACACAATATCGCGATTGATTTTTTTAGGCCACACGGGCCTCGCTAAATCCAAAATTGAACATACGTGTTATCCCCTGTGCTAACCTTTGTGGATGCAGGTAGATTAGGATTAGATGTATGTTTAGGATTTTAATTTTCCTTCGGTATCGCAATTTCAATTTTTGGGAAATGTAATTAATAGGTTAGCGGGCTGTTGCATCCCCCAATTTTTGAAGCCTTGTAACTTTCATTTTCCGCATTTACTTATTGTTTTGTGGATGGTTTATTTTTCCGCTTTGTGAATGATTTATTATTTCACAATACGTGGCTCATGCACAAAACGACCTAAGTGTGAATATGCACAATTAAAAGAAAACGGTTTTCTGTAGATGTAATTTAATGTGATCATATAATAAATAAGTAACTTATCCCGGACCCGAATCTCTATATCTTAGTGGGCCGTCCCCTGGACGTTCAGCCTCACAAGACTCTAATTCCTAAAAAGAGCTAATCCAGGTGGTGACTCCACACTAAGAGACAGAGAATTCTGGTTCGAACCGATCTAAATGCTTTTCTCCTTTTTCTCTTTCAACCTTTTTTCCGAATCCCTGACCCGGTGCTTTTCTTTTTTTTTTGAAACACCCCGGTGGACTGCTCCTATGAAATCGCGCACTCTAGGCCCACCGCTCCGTGACGCCCGCTCACACCCAGGTTTCTCAAGTTGAGTGGAGGGTATCTCATTTTGTTGAGAGAGATTGGGGTTTAGGATGTTCGCCTCAAGAAAAGCAAATTATTCCTTATTGATGACCTCTATGTTATCATCATCCTCGTTGCTCATAAATTGAACCATCCTTCTAGGATCAAATGTGGCAGACTTCTTTCTTTTCACTCCCAACCTTAGAAATGCCAGGATCGATCCCTTCTTGTTGGTTATATAGCCTTGAGCAACAAGTTTGACCTTTTTTCTTACAACAATGCCATCTTCATCATGCTTGTTCTCAAAAACCCATTTGGTTTTGATGTTAGATTTCCCTCTGGGCTTAGGAATTAGATCCCAAACATCATTGTGCTTGAACTGATCCAATTCTTGCATCGTGATCATCCAGTAGTCATCTCCTTCTACATCTTCAAACTTCTTATGTTCAATCAATGAGATGAAAGATGGATGGTTAATCATCTTGCTGAACTGACCTCGTATCATCACTAGGTTAATGGAAATCATCCTGAAGGGGATCTTTAATTCAGCTCTTCAGAAGTTCATCCCATTACTAGCAAGGGAATGCTTCCACACTACAAACCAATCTGTGTTCTCTCTTGAACCAAGGGTCTTAATATCATCTAGCATCCAGGTTAAGGAAGTTCAATAATCTTCTCCAAGGATAAGGTTCGGGCTACCAAGGATGTCCAATCGAGAATTCTTCTAATATCTTCCAATAAATATTGTTGAGGCATGCTGCACCCAATTCATTTATGCATGATGTTTCGGGAACCACTATTCATCCTTTGAATGTCAGTCCTTTTATGAGTACTTAACTAGCTTATTTTGGCTTAAGGTCTCTACTGCATTTTCCTGCAATAAACGTGCCTTCTTTGTAAGGGCTCACTTCTCAACCCTTATTTGTTCCCATTCAAGGGGAACCTCTCTATCAAAGTTCATCTCTCGAGCTGACTACATTTGTGAACCTATTTTAAGCATAATATCAACCATACAATACTCTTCAGTTTTTGGTTTTACATAGGGGAAGAACCTACCCATAACTAAATTATTATCCGTATTCAACTACTCTAGATACTTCACCCTTCTATGCTTATCCTCAAAAGGGTGATGGCGTGCTAGCTCCATATTTTTCTCCAGAAATGATGGTCTTGCGGGGATAGTTCCTCATGACTCCAACCCTTCATATTTTCCCAAATGGCATGCCAAGTGAGAGATGAAGATTAGATGCCCAAAAACTTCACAATGCCAAAATTAATGAAGAATAAGTCGGAGGAAGATCACAAAACTACATTATGAACTATAAAACCAAGATAAAAAATCTCGACTTATCCAAAGTTCATGCTAGTAAAGTAGAAACAACATCGATTGTGTCTAGAATGGGCTGATAAGGATAAGATAGAAGTGGCGAAGCAGTTTGAGCCCAAGTTCATTGAGGTTGTTGAAATCAGACTTGGCTTTCAAACATTGTCCTTGTGGCAAAGAAAGATGAAAAAATGAGGGTCTACATAGATTTCATGGATATGAATAAAGCATCATCGAAGGATGACTTCCCGTTACCCCATATCGATGTAACGGTGACAGCACCGCAAGAACCGCAATGTACTTTTTTATAGTTGGGTTTCCAGGCTATAAACAGATACTCATGGATTTGTTGACAAAGTCAAAATGGCTTTCATAATCGAAAGGGGTTGCCTTACATGTAGTGCAGGCTTGCAAGGTTTCTCACAAGGATACCTAATAGGCCTCTTAACCTAGCTGAAGCACTTCTTGTGAATCTCTTGTGAGGCCTACTTGAAGGATTCCCCATAAGCTTTGCCAAGTAGGGCTTTTGAGCTCGCAAGCCTACGAGCACTATTGCACTTCTGCAAGCTGGCCTTGCATGCCCTTGCAAGGACCACTCAGGTAGGTTTAAAACCTCGCTTTAGAGTTCCATATCATTAAATACTTTTATCCTTAACTCGATACACTAATCTAACATTTTTATGTTCCAGTCATAATTGTTTTGACATCCTTTTCTTCTTGGTAAAGACCTTGTCTATTAAGTTCTTTTTCTAGTTTGATTGAAGGGCCAGTATATGTGACCTCATAGGATCTCAAAGTATAGAGTTGTGATCGGGCGCATTTCAGAGGGTTACCGGGGTTATAGTGCGCGTGGTGCTCAAATACCCTTTTATTTGTTTGGTGTGAAAATATTATTGTTAGTTTCCCACAAAAGGGTCTTAATTTATACATAGGACAAAAATGTGATTTTATCAATATATAACCACATAATAAATATAAGAAAAGTCCTTTTTCTTATAAAATTAAAGTGCATATAAAAAAATATTATACCTTATTTTATATAGAAAAGTGCTAGTCACCACCCAATTCAGCTCCATCGAGAATTGTGTATACTAATCTAAAATGGGATTTTTATACTGAAAAGAAAGAAATTATGAGTGTGGACATGATAGCTACTATTTTGTTCAAAATTTGGGAATAATATTTTATAAGACAATTTTTGCATTACGATGGCATAACACTACGTCATAGATGCCCTGTTACAACACCTGAAAAATGTTGCTTAAAGTGCTGAAAATGATGCAAAAGCTTCTGTTGCAACACTTATCGTAAAAAAAAGTGATGGTTCTGCTCTCCTTGCAATAGGTACTTTTTGCAACACATTTCGTATCTATAGTAACCCACCGAAAAAGTGTTGCAACAAGTAGCTGTTACATCACTTTCTGACCCTACTGCAACTCAATTTTTTGTGTTGCTAATAAGTTTCCCGCCATCACAATTAATGATCGTTAGTATGTTAGCAACACTTTTTCGACACAATGACAACACTGTTTTTAAACACTTTATTTTTCATTTGCAACACATTTTTCATAATTGCAACATGCTTTTCATAATTATTTGTCATGAAAATCAATATTATTAATATGAATAATATAAAAAAGTATTTATATTTATATAATTTAAATAATTCTTAATACAATTCAATCTAGAAAAAGATTAAAGTAAAAAAAATACATGGTATACAACTAAAACTCGTAATCTAAATATCTTAATCCATATTGATAGAAAAAACATTTTCATCCCCATGAGTCATCTTCATTGTATCGCTCCTCAAAAACTACACAAACCAATTATGTGGTGAGATAATATAGCACCTTCTACCATACTGTTTTCAAAGTAAGGGGAAAATATACTAAAAATGATCCATGTTGATCAATAAATAATAATTTCGGACTTTCAAACTTAAGCCTTCTCAAGGTTGCGGAATATGACAACTTCAAGATATCGAGGCATATCTCTCCCGTCTGCCACCAAAAATAACCACAACAATTGGAACTAACTCAATCATTGCTATCTTGAAGTTAATGATGCTTCAAACTGGGAGAAGAATGGTTTTAAGTTTTAACTCTTAAATAAAAAAACTAATTAGTAATAGAGCTATTGTAATTTTGTAAGCTGTAATATTTCTCAACTAAACTATTACAATTGTTCACTATTAGAGGAAGAGTCGAAGAGAAGTCCAAATATTGAGATAACATAAAACACATACCTTAAAATGCACATTCAGATGGAATATTTTTGTCAAGAACCGCACTTAAGGAGGTTGCAAAGGATCCTGCTATGGAAAAGAAAATGCAACTAGAAATATTTCTGTGATGAAAGTGATCTCATCGGTTTCCTTTCTACTTTCCATAACCTGCCTTAAGGAATGTTCCCAACTTTCGTAATCAAACAAAAGGAACCAAATCTAAGAAGAATAAACATCAAGAAATCAAGTAAACTAAACAAAACGATTCAGAAATACCTCCTCAAATGACTAAAGATAGGATCAGAATACCGAACATAGCTATAAGCAACCACACAAAATAATCAAGATATTGTCAAGCAAAGGGAAAGTATTTAAAATAATCGCTACATAATTGAAGTAAGCAGATCATGAAGAACTTAGTAATAAAATCAATAAAAATCTTGGCCTATAATTACACATCCCTCAACCTTCTTCAGCATTTCAAGGGCCTTTTCAAAGACCCAAACTTTTATATAACCAGATGCAGTAGCAGAGTAATTAGTCTAGTCAACATTGGAATCACATTCTAAAATCTAGTAGACACCTTATAGCATTATTCAGAAGATATCCTTTTATGCAAAATTACGACCAATGCTTTAAGTATCATGCCATATAAAAACTTTCAACATTGATTCGCATGTTGTTTTATGATTCAATTGTATGGAAAAGTGTATAAGATCTCAAGGAAGAGCAATAGCTTCTAACAATTCTATATTTTGGATTTTCAAAACATATTTTAGATCTGTAACAGGTTTGCCCCTACTTTTAGAATCCCTACATATTTTAGATCTGTAGATTAGCCGCTACTTTTAGAAGCAAGAAGATCATGAAGAAATTAGTAAGGTAACAGATTAAATCACATCCACTGTAGAGAGAGCCCCTAAATAACAAAAGACATATAGAAAGAGATGATTTTTTTATGGAAGCAAATGTGTACGGTTGATATTTAAAGAGAGCCACTACAATGTAACATCCCCTCCCCTCCCATGTTACACTCTCAAAACTGAGATCATATTTGGGGAAGAACAATGTCAAATGCACAACAAAGCTACATTCTTCTAAATATAAATTAGTCTCTATAAAATCCAACAATCTCTATAGATCCAACAAAAAAGCTTATGCAACGTGTAACTGTTCTCCACTTTTCTACTGATAAGTTTTAATATTTTGTTCACAAGATTCGGCCATATATCAATGGTTCTAAAAACTTTTTCATGAAAAATATAGGTGTTGTCAGTACCTCTTATCAAATAGAAAAATGATGATAACTGCAAGTATACAGTTGCAATGTAGTTTTAAAAGATATCGATCCCACAGAGAAGAGCTAGCTCTAAAGATCAACCAGGAAGATAAAATAAAAAGAAAATAAAATAATGTATATTTTTGGATAA
>CATIWQ010072776.1:0-13945 GCA_949673415.1 Euphorbia schlechtendalii | reverse complement strand
AGTTATCATCATTTTTCTATGTGGTAAGGGGTATTGACAACACCTACATTTTATATGTGAACAAGTTTTTGGCGCAGTTGATAGCCAACAGTTCACGAGATTTTGGAACCATATTAGATTAAACTTATCAGTAGAAAAGTGGCAAACAAGTACCGGTGGACATCTCAAAGGAGGATGAAGGTGGTTTCATGGTGGACTTCAAGGATAGCAATGACTCAGATAAATTGCCAATCTCCAGCATCCTAGAGCAAGTCACCACCACCTCCTCCTCTCCCTAGTAAAAGGCTGCTTCCTCTAAGGTCAAGGGGAAGAGTCCTGCGAAATCCAAAGCCGATGAGGCCCCTACTCATCCCCAGCGTCAAAGGTGGTAAATGAAGGCCAAAACCCGCACACAAAGAGAAGCGAAGGCTAAACTTCATGCTGAGCAGCAAGTGGAGGAGCAAGAAGATGTGACTGAGGCTGATGAGTCCCTACGCCAAAGAAAGCACAAAATGGTTCTTTCTAAGGAATTGGAGGAGCAGGGGGATGCCAAGAGGTCCAAGGAAGATGACACTATGTGTCTTCAAGCTGTTACTGGGCTTAATGAGGCATTTGCCAAAGCCAAAGGCACTCAGCGTAAGTGTACTACCACCAATAGGCCCTTGCAAAAGAATGTGCAGGTGGTGAGCAACAAGGAGGATGTTAGAGACACCTTTTCCCTCCATCAAGAAAAGTCTGAACTTCCTAATCCCAACATCCCCATAGCCTCTTTCACTTAAACTAAGGAACCCTCTCCTCAGTTTGAGCAACCTCAAGCTGGCCCATCCTTGGGCCAAATAGCTAACCAAGAGGTTCCTATAAATCCTACCCCTATCTCTTCTGTAAATCCTCAAGCCTCTTCTCTTAATAATTCTTCCATTACCCCAGTTTCTACTCCTGTAGATATTGAAAAACAAACTGTAAATTCTCCTCCTCCTTAAAACATTGTAAATTCCCCTATTCATATTCCTTCCTCTCTTGTCAATAACCAAAACTCTCCTATTCATATTTCTTCTCCTACCAAAAGCCGTGACTCTTTTTCTCCTAACCATTCACCAATAAATAATACTTCAACCACATTTTCTCCTGTACAAACCCAAACACAAACCCTTACTTGTACAACCGTTGTACCTTCTATTCCACTCTAGAAAACCATTCCCCCTAATTATTCAACTGTAAATTCATCTAAACCTACCCCTTCTTCAAACCCAACTACTACCACTCTAACCCCTCTGGTTCGGGAAGTTCCTAATGCTAAGAACTCCGCTCAACAAGGAAAAGTAAGTGATCAGGTTAGTGAGGAAAATTTTATAGCCCATGAAGTACTTGGACCTAGAAGAGAGTCGATCCATGAGGACTTGGCTGACTCATCTATCTTGGTAGAGATTAGAGAGTTAGTGAGGAAGAAATTCTTAGCGCTCAAAACCAATGCTAAGTTAGATGGAGCAGTAAGAAATTTACTACTCACTCAAGAATTGACAAGCTTATCCTTAAAACCCAAGGCCAAATTGATTGAGTTCAAACAACACGCAAGTTTGCCAAATGAATCTATCTACTTTGAGGAGTTTGAAAGATTCAAGGTAACTTGTTTGTTATTCAAAATCATTTAGCAAAAGAGAGTGCCAAGAGCTTGGTGAAAATGATGGCTCTAATCTTAACCAATTTAACAGATTCCACAGCCTAGCTTAGGGTAGCAATCTCTTCTATCTCCATGTCTACTGCATTAGCTAACGTTGTAGCAGGTAAGATAAAGGGTAGTGTGGATGTTGCTACTGAGCAACTGAGTCTCTTGAGTACCAACATGGTAACTCAAGTGACACAGATCCACAAACTTGGTGAAGAGAAGGCTAAAATAAAGAAGCTCACCAACCACAAAATCGAGAACATCCTTAAAGAGGTAAAAACTACAAAGGACATCGGTCACAACATCGCCAAGTTCTTGCAGAACCATGATAATAAGTAAGACCACATGGTGATGCTGTTGACGGATATCTCCGCAAACATAAATAAGGCTCCTATGATCAACCTTGACTCTCTCCACACCAAACTGGACTCTATTCAACAAGAAATCAGTGAGAATACAGACACTAAGATCTCCTCCTTGCAGAAATTCCTTATCACTACAATGGGGAAGATCTTTCCAGAAAAGCCAACTCCATGCCAACCTCCTACTAAATCACGTTGCCCTGAGATTGGTATGACCATTCATAACAAGCTGAATGTCATTAAGTTGAAGGTAGAAGACCTATAAAAGAATGTTGGGACTCTGGTCAAGATGGGTGAGTTGGACAATAAGGAAATTGATTACACTACAAAGTGTATATCATCTATTGGATCCAAGGTACTTGACATGGAAATGCAACTGAAGATTGCACTAATTGCAATGGACTTCAAAGCTTTACTTTAATGCTTTCAATAGTTTGCATATCAAGGGTTTGACTAGATTATGCACCTATATCACCATCTACTTCTCAATGAGCTGAATGATCAAGAGTTCCTTACTTCCAAAGGAAAGTAGTAGTTATAGCAAGAGATATCCCCTCAAATCATCGGCCAGCAAGAGAACTTCTAAGATGCCCTCAATGCCTTTAACCTTTTACTTGAACAAATTGTGCAAGGTCAGATAGCAAAGGGGGAGAAGATAGCAGAAGTTTCTCTCCAAATGGTGAATCTCAATAAGGGAACTCTTCTTAGGAAACCTCATCATCATCAACCTCCTTAGTAGCAAAATCCAAAGCCAAATCAAGACTCTGTTGGTTCTTCCTCCTTAGCACATAAAAAATAAAAAAGCCATGTACCTTTTAGTTAGACTTATAATAGGGTTTAGCATTGTAATCTTAGTTCAGGACATAAGTAATGCGCTAACTAAGTCATGTTTTTTATCAATAAAAAATTACAAGTTTATACCTCAAGTTAAGATCTTCTTAACTTTATTATACTGTATGTATGTTTTTGCTGCGAAGTTGATTATAGGATCTATGAACTCATAAAAGAGACCAACCTTAAAGAAAAGATGAAGTAAGAAAAAGTCCCAAAATGAAGAAAAATCCTCTAAGTATGGGGGAGCTGAGTCACTTGAAGAAGACTCACTCAGTATGGGGAGTTCAAGTTGACTAAGGGAAGTCACTCAGCATACAGGAGTCTTACATTACTTTCTAGGTATTTCTAATATCTCTAAACTACTTATTCAATTAACTTCTTCTACTACCTAATTTGTTATCTATCCAAAATGGGGGAGATTGTAGAACCCAAGTTAATAGTACCTCACAATACTTAAACATTTTGGAAATAGCAAACTAACTTGGATAGTGAAATTAATTGAGTACTAAGTATACTCTTAATTAATGAAGCTGACTTGAGTCTATTTAAGGGAAAACAACTCAGTTTGCTAAGTAATTAATTAAGTTACGACTTAGAGTGGGAAAAGCTGAGTGTGTGCTGAGTACTATGTAATTTAGAAGAATATTAACTCAGTTGTGCTGAGTTAGCATTTATTTATTAAAAGCTGAATCCATTGATACTTAGAGAATTAAATGACACCCGTACTGGTGACGTCTTCTGTGAGAAATGGAATATTCCTTTAATTATTTTCAGGTTAAAAAGCGCTGAAATTAATGAAGATTTCCAGTGGTCCTCACAATTCAAAAAAGGTGTCAGTATGGAATTTTGGAGATTCCTCACTAAAGTCCAAGATAAAAAGAATCCTCTGACATGCACCATTTTCTCAGTGTTGCCGCGCATCTCTTCAAGTGTTAGCAATATCAACTAATCACAAGATTCCATGTTGCACTTCGCGCGCCTCTCTCTTAATCCATTTTGCTTGAAGATAAATGAGAATTTCTCAACCGGAATTTATCATGCCTCAATGTTCAAATTTCTATCTCTAAATGTTTTGGATACTGTCTCCAACGGGAAGATTTGAAAGATATGAAAAGAAGAGAAATTGAAGAACTATAAGGATGAAAAGTTTGCAATGGCTACTTCACAAAGCTTCAAGTATAAATAGAAGACTGAAGCAGACGTTCAAACTTGGTGAATCACCTCAAATCTTTAAGAGCTGAAAACTCTACGAAAATACTCCTAGCTTCAAAAAATTCCAAATTCAAGCAATCAACAAACAACCATTTCAAATCAGTATGTAATAGAGAGGATCAATTACTTAGATTTAACATTATAAGTATTCAACATTTTATAAGTTGAATTCAGTCCATACTTTCATTTCAAATCTGAGTGTCAGTTTGGGAAGGGTACCCAAATGGATTTGAGTGGTAGTTAGAAAGAAAGGTACTTTCTATAAAACTATATCTACCCGCTATAAAGGCTGCTCTGTCTAAGTAAGGATTGAACACTAGTTAATTAAAGCTTGGAGAAGGAATCTAGGGATAGAAGGTAGGCTAGGGCACGAACTAGGATAAAATCGGGTGTTGAAGTTCTGAACTTAAGCTTTAGCTTTTATTACGTCTAGCTCATTCATTATTCTTTCTATCGTTAAGTATTTTGCTTGAAAAACCGATCCGAGCTGAGTAGAGTACTCAACAAGAGATTCAACTATGGCAGCGAAGATGAGTAGTTTATAAATTTTTAGATCAACTCAGCGTGCATAACTCAGCATGCATCTAAAACCTTAACTTGGTTTATTAATTTTCATAAATCTAAAAAATAACCAAGATTCGCATTCACCCCCCTCTACAGTTGTTTACAAGCTATCTAAGGACCAACATGATTTATCAACTAAGTCCTCTTGGATTAGCTCACTGCTAGGTTCTGGTACTTCACTAGCTTTAAAATTTACCTCAGTACCATGACCACTTTCTTTTCCATGCTGAGTGGAGTTCTCAGCGTTAGGAGCTTCCTTAATTAGAGAAATTAAGGGGGTAGAGGATGGGTTTGACGAATTGGTATGTTTAGGAGATTGTATAGTTGAAGAAGTTGGGATTGTTTGAGACTTTACAAGGGAATGAATTATTTTGGTTTTTGAGAATAGAAGAAGCAATATTTTGAGTGTTATTTAGAGAGGTATTTGGAGAGAAAGAATCTTAAGTATGTGTAGGTGAAGAAGGTATAATTACTGGAGAATTTATAGTGTTTGAAGGTTGGGGATTTACAAAAGAAGTAGGAATATTAGTAACTATAGGAGTAGAAACTGGTGTATTTACAGGAGAAGAGGGTTAAGGATTTAAAGAAGAAGAAGGGTTAGGATTTAGAGGTACCTCTTGGTTAGCTGTTTGATCCAAGGATGGATCAGTTTCAGGTACTTCAGACTAGGTTGAGTTTTTCTCAGTCTAAGTGAATTTGGGTATGGAGATGTTGGGCTCAGGAAGATCAGATTGTTCTTGATGAAGGGGTAGGGTTCCTCCAACATCTTCATCGTTGCTCACCACCTGAATGTTTTTCTATAATGGGTGGTTGGTGGTAGAGCACTTACACTTAGTTCCCTTAGCTTTGTTAAGAGCCTCTTGTACTATAGCTGTAGCACTAATTTTCACTTCTTCCAAAGGAAGCTTTATTCCATTTTTCGCTTCCTTTGAGTCAAGGTTTCTTCCTTGTCTCTAGCATCCTCTTCTTCCTATGCTAGCTGTGTCACCTCAACTTCCCTCTAAGCATGAGTTTTTAACTTTAGAGCCTATCTTTGCCTAACTTGTGGCTGGGCAAGTGTGACTCCTTCCCTTTCTTTTGCTGGATTGGCTTTAGATCTTTGAAAGCTAGTTTTAGCCTTTGAAGATGACACAGTTGAGGTAGTTGTTGTAACTTGCTCCAGCTTAGCAGGTAAAGGGACTTCTTCAGTGGACTCCTTGCTTGAGCCTTCGAAGTCCACCACAAAAGCATCCTCATCCTCCTTGAGGACCACCTTAGGAACAAAATATGGTTCCACCCTTACCTTTTCCAGTTTCAAATCCTTAGCCTTTATATAGCGAGTGTGAACCTGCTTGGACTTCAGCTTGCCAAAATGAGGTATATTCTACATTTTCTTCAAAGGAACCCCTGTCTCCCCAGGCCATCCCAAAAATGGGGTAATGTACAGTCGCACCGCCTTCATTTAAGTGGTGATGAAGTATCCCATATGATAGACGGTAGTAACTTTGGTCAGGTGATGCATGATCAACACTAGCCAGTTTAGTTGCTTTCCTTTTCCATGTGGTAAACTACACACCTCTCAAAGTAGGTGCTACTGCTCAAAGACCTAGTTTAGGTAGCAAAAATTTGACAAGTAGCTCATGGCATGCCCTTGCCTCATAGCTTATCCCTAAAGCAACAATTTCTCCCACTCCATAATCTGCAGGGAGCTTCCAATCTGCTAGGACAACTACTTTCTCTTCATCTTCTATCCTCCTTAACATAGTACCTTCTAGTGGTATATTAAGTTGACTAGACACTAAGCTGGCACAAATGAGGTAGGAGACGTTGTTGAACTCAACCAGAAGCACATCTTCAAACCCCTCAATAGTGTAGAGAGTGGAGATAAATCACTTCATGAGCATTTTGATGGTAGGGCCTTCAAGCAAGGGATTTTGGCTGAGATTCTATTACTTGATTACCTTATGCATGAACCTATTAAGAATTATACTCTCATAGTTCACTTCAAAGACTCGACCAAAATCGAGATCTTTATCCCATTCTACTTTGGTGAAGATGGTTCCAAATGGTAATACGATTTTCTACCAAGACCCATCAATGTGAAGAAACATCTTTTTCTTAGATTCACCTTAGAGGGTAAGAGTTCTCTTTGTGATGGCCATTTCAGAAAAAGTTCTTGAGAAAGAGGAGAAAAGTTAAGATTCTTTTTACTTTGAAAACGATTAGAATTCCGATTGCAAATAACCTCTCTCTTCAACTCCTTCCAGCTTTTTAGACCTTTTGATCTTTCAGAGTGACGTGGCGCTTCCACAAATCTTGCTTAGAATCAACATTGATATTAACACTTAAACCACCACCTTATCAAAATGGTTAGTTTTGCAGAGGACGATTCTAATTTAAAATCATAGCTTTTTTAAAGACGTGGGTTTTGATTTAACTGCAAAACTGAATCTCACAACGTTACTTTAAAAAGAAAAAGGTGTTAAATACATGTTACCTCGATTGGCTGAATTTGATTTCCAGCACTTAGCTAAAATTCTTGATTCTTTCTTATTCACCAGGGATTTGCCATACATATAAGCTACCTTAGAACATTGAACTACTCCTTTGGCAAAGGTTTGGTGAATATATCAGCACGCTGCTCCTCTGAAGGAACATACTCCAGCTTGACATCTCCCCTTAGCACATGATCCCTTATGAAGTGATGTTGAATATTGGCATGCTTCATCCTGCCATGTTGAACTAGATTTTTAGATAGGTTAATTGTGTTATTATTATCACACATAACTTCGAGACACTTAGACTTTATGCTATAATTTTATTTGCTTCTTGATCCATAGTAGTTGTGCTACGCAACTTCCTGCTACCATATACTCAGCTTTAGCTATACTCAGCACAACAAAATTTTACTTCTTGTTGTGCCATAAGACTAAGCATTCTCCAAGGAAATGGCATCCTTCTGTGGTTCTTTTCCTATCAAGTTTATCTCTTCCATAATCAGTATCTGTAAATCCTCTTGGAGTGAAATCCATGTATTTGGGATACCACAGACCTGCTTCAATAGAGCCTTGCAAATATCTAAGAATCCTCTTTATAGTTTCTGAATGTGATTATCTAGGATCATATTAAAAAAGAACATAGTAGCACACAGCATACTATATGCTAGGCATACTAGCTATAAGATAAAGAAGAGAGCCTATGATTCCTCTGTAGAAAAAGTTGTCCACAGGTTTTCCAGCTTTGTCTTTACTTAAGATAGTATCAATGGCCATGGGAGTGGACATTGACTTTGAATGTTCCATATCAAACTTCTTCAAGACTTCTTTAGTATACTTCGCTTAACTTATGAAGATTCCATCCTCAAACTGCTTGATTTGAAGACCAAGGAAGAAGTTGAGCTCTCTCATCATTGATATTTCAAACTCGCTCTTCATTTTCTTACTGAATTCCTTACATAGCTTTTTATTAGTTACTCCAAATATGATAGCATCCACATATATTTGAACAAGTAACACATCTTCTTTTCTTCTCCTGGTAAACAGAGTTGTATTTACTTTCTCTCTTTCATAGCTTTTACTGATAAGGAAATTTGTTAGCCTCTCATAGCAAGCTCTTGGAGCCTGATTCAATCCATAGAGAACTTTCTTTTAATTTGAAAACATGCTCAGGATTTTTTAGATCTTGAAAGCCTGGAGGCTGGCGAACATAAGCTTCTTCTTGAATGAATCCATTTAGGAATGCACTTTTAACATCCATTTGAACAATTTGAAGTTCATATGAGATGCAAAAGCACATAGGATTTGTATAGCTTCAAGCCAGGCTACTCGAGCATAAGTTTCATCATAATCAATGCCTTCTTGCTGATTGTAGCCTTATGCAACAAGCCTGGCCTTGTTCTTGACTACAGAGCCATCTTCATCAAGCTTGTTCTTGAAAACCCATTTGGTATCGATAATTGATATCCCTTTAGGCTTAGGAACTGGATCCCAAACATCATTGCGCTTGAACTGATCCAGCTCCTCTTGCATTGCGATCATCTATTAATCATCTCCTTTTACATCTTCAATCTTCAAGGGTTCAATCAATGAGATGAACGCTGGATGACTCACATCCTTCTGAGCTGAGCTCTTGTCTTCACCGGATTATGAACTTCATCAGCTATGCTATCAAGCGGACGGTTGCGATGCATCCTAATCTTTCTTGGTGGACTAGGATCAGCAGCTGAAGAATCTACAATGGGTTGCTAAGGTGGAGGTTGATCATTCCCATTTTTGAAGTTGATAGAAATATTCTTTGACTTCCTCAGCATCAGGTTCTTATGCTGGGTTGGCCAGCACAGAGAGTGGCATATGGAGTTGATTTGCTTACTGGGTTACTCCTTCATCTTCATTAGATGGACATCTATATGCATTATTAGTTTCATCAAAATCTATGTGCATTGACTCCTCTAACAAACTAGTATGCTTGATATATATTCTATATACCCTGTTGTTAGTTGAGTATCCCAGAAATATACTCTCATTAGACTTATGATCAAACTTAGCTGACTGCTCCTTGGTGTTAAGAACAAAACACTTATAGCCAAATGATCAGAGATGACCAATCTTAGGTTTGAGCCCTCGTCAAATTCATATGGTGTTTTCTCTAGAATTGGGTGAATTAAAACTTGATTCAAGATATAACAGGCTATGTTAAAAACTTCTCCGCAAAAGTACTTTGGTAGATTGTTATCACTCAACATGGATCGACCATTTTAACTATGGTTCTATTCTTCCTTTCTATAACCCCATTTTGTTGAGGAGTATAAGGAGAAGAAAAGTTATGGTCAATGCCATGCGTTGAACATAATACTTTGAAATGAAAATTCTCAAATTCACATCCATGATCACTTCGGATTCTACTTATTTTAGTTCCTATTTTGTTCATTATCTGATTACTAAGCTTGACCAAAGATTCATATATTTCATCTTTGCTACTCAGCAAGACTACCTAAGTGAATCTTGTGAAGTCATCCACAACCACCAATGAAAATCTCTTTCCACCCAAGATCTTGGGCTGAACTGGGCCAAAAAGATCCAGGTGGAGGAGCTCCAACGATCACTTAGTTACTACGTGATTAATTGACCAAGATAATTCCTTAACCTTCTTACCTAGTTGGCAAGCTGAGCAAAGTTTATCCTTCTCAAAGTTGATGCTAGGTAAACCCACAACTAATTGCTTTTTAGCTAGTTTGGATAGAGTGTTCATATTTATCTGACCCAACCTTCTATGCCAAAGCTATGAATTATCCTCCTTAGATACAAGACACACATTAGTGGAGCCAAGGGATAAATCAATCATATAAACATTATTGATTCTAGGAGCAAAGAGAATAGTAGAATCAGTCTTACAGTCAATAACCGAGCAACCTACTAAGTTAAATGTAGCCTTCCTGCCTTTATCACAAAGTTGGGCTACACTAAGCAAGTTGAACTTGAGTCCTTTGACTAGAGAAACCTCTTCGATTGAAGGAGAGACACCAATAGTGCCACAGCCCATAATCTTGCTTGTTTGTTTTCTCCAAAGCTGACACTTCTATTTCTTTTACACTCTAATGAGATGAACTAACTTTCATCTCCCATCATATGCCTTGAGTATCTGCTATCCAAATACCACATTGTAGAGTCATCAACGGATCCAAGGCTTACCTCCAAAATAATTACATTTTCTTAGGTACCCCGTACACTTGAGCTAGGTCCTCCCTTGGTAGCAGTGCTTAGGTTACTCCAATCATACTCGTTGTAATAACCATTTTTATGCCTACAAAGTTCTATAGCATGTCCAACCTTTCCACAAAACCGCACATCGTTTTTACTTTGGGCTGGCTCGCTTTCTTCTTTTTAAGGCAATTCTTCCTCTTAGAATTGCGAGTTTGGTAATTTAGAGTTTGATTGTTAGTTGGACGAGGAACCCGTTCCTTCTTCAAAGCTATTATCTCAGTTGTCAACTCATCTAATTGCTTAGTGAGCTTGCTGGCATTACATTCATGATACTCAGCTTTTTCTTGAAGAAAGAGGATATCAAGAGATAAAGAAGCAATAGTGTCTTCCTAATCTTCACTTCTCCTTACTAGTTCCTTGATGTTCTTCCCCAACTTATTAGTCAGTTTCATAACATCAAAGAGTACTTGGGTAAATTTTTCAATAGACAAAGGAATTTCAGAATTTACATCAGCTTGAGGAGATTTTCCTTTGCTATGCTTAGCTTCAAAGTTAGCAGCGATTGACTTCTATTTGAGGTAGATGCTAAGCCTTCGCCTCTATCATTCTCAATGGCCATCAAGTAGAGGTTGGTGGAATTAGTTGCTTCTTCATTGGATGATGAAGATTCATCTGAATTGCTCTAAGTAGCAGCAAGTACCTCATTCTTCTTTACGAATTTCTTCTTGTATCTCTCCTTCTTGACCTTTGGACAGTTCGACTAGATATGGCCTTTTTCTCCACAATCAAAGCATTTGATATCTTTGTTATGTTCCTTCTTGAGTCCTTCCTCATCTCCTCACCAGTGCTAAGTTAACTTTATTTTAACGGGAAACTTCTTCTTGTTGAACTTCCCATCCTTCTTCATGAAGCATTTGAAATGCCTACTCAGAAGGGCCATTTTCTCATCAAAATTGTAGCTTGTGGATTCATTAGAGGAATCAGCTTTCTAGATAATAGCTTTGACCTCTCTTTCCTTGCCTTTACTCTTTTTAAAGTTATCGATATATTTCCCCATGCTCATTTCTTGAGTCAACAAGGTGCCTATCATCTCATCATAGCTGTAGGTCTTAAGATCATGAGCCTCCTTGATCACGCTCTTCTTGGCATCCCACTCTAAGGTAACGTGTGGAGAATCTTCTTCACCAGCTCCTCCTCGGTGGATTCCTTGCCAAGCCTCTTCAATTCATTAACAATGTTAATGAACCTGGTATTCATCACCTGAATATCCTCGTTGGTGCCCATCTGGAACATGTCAAACTCTTTCAGCATGAGGTTGATCTTAGACTCCTTGACCTTGTTAGTTCCTCTATAGGTAATCTCCTGCTTCTTTCATATTTCTTATGCTATCTCACATCCTAAGATATTGTTGAACTTTGTAAGATCTAGCGCACAATGTAAGTAATTGATGGCTGCGACTTTCTCTTTGAGAACATTTAGGTCAACATCATCATAGTCTTCTGGATCGAATGGAACACGTTGCCTATTCCTAACTACAGTAAAAATTCATGGGCCAAGCTCGATAGCGAGCCATGCTTGCATGCTTTGACACTGTATAAAGTTTTTCATGCGATTTTTCAAAAACATATAATGACTAACATTAAATAATGGTGTTATAGTTATAGACATTCCGTCCTTGAGGAGCACTGTCTATCCTGAGCCAAAACTTTAGCTGTTGTAAGTCATTTATGGATCTTTAACTCAAAGATGATTAGTCAATAAGTTGATCATTGGCTCTGATAGCACTTGTTGGTCTTTATACGGCTTAATTACACAGCAGAGGAGGGTGAATGCCATTCTTAGATACATTTTGAATTTTATAAAATATTTATCAAGTTAAAGTTTTTAGATACCTGTGCTGAGTGCTTTGTGCTGAGTTGGGTCTAAAAACTTATGAACTGCTCAGCTTTGTTGCTAAGTTTATCATCAATCTCTTGCTGAGTACTCTACTCAGCATGGATTGGTTTTTCAAAAAAACAATGAAATAAGAGAGATATATAGATGAATGAGAAACACGATAAAGGTGCAAGTAAGGTTAGAACTTCAACACTTGAGATTTATCCTAGTTCGGCCCCTAGCCTACCTCTAGTCCCCAGATTCCCTTTCGAGCTTTAATCTACTAGTGATTTCATTCCTTCCTTAGGCGAAGGAGCCTTTACAGCAGGTAGACTATTTTACAAAAAGTACCTTTTTTCTAACTACCTCTCAGACCTCAGTTTGGGTACCTTTCCCAAACCATCACTCAATTTTCTTATAAAAAGAATTTTGAACATAGAATTCAACTTTTAGATTGTTGAATCCTTTACAATGTTAAGACTAAAGTGATTTTCTCTCTATTACAAATAGATAAGGAATTCTACTGTTTGTTGATTGCTTGAGTTAGAATTTCTTAAAGCTGGGAGTAAATGAACAGAGTTTCAGCTCTTTAAGAAATTTGAGGTGATTCACCGATTTTGAACGTCTACTCCAATCTTCTATTTATATTTGAAGCTCTTGGTATTAGCCATTGCAATTTTCTCATCTTAACAGCTCTTCAATTTCTCTTCTCTTCAAATCTTTCAAATTTTCCAGTTGGAGATAAATTCTAGGACATTTAGAGGTAAGATTTCGAATGTTGAAGTGTGATATTAATCCATTATCAAAAACACATTTGTCTTTAAGCAATCTATTCTGATAGAGAGGTGCACGAGATGCAATGTGGAATTCTACCATTGGTTGACTTGCTGACGTTGTGTTCGCCACTTTTCTACTGATAAGTTTAATAACTTAATCATAAGACTTGGCTACACTTGTTTTGAAAGAATTATACCAATAATAATGCCAAAAAACTTGTTCACATAAACTATAGGTGTTGTCAATACCTCTTATGATATAGAAAAATGATGATAACTACAAGTATACAGTTGTGATGTATTTTTAAAAGATATCGAACCCACAGGGAAGGAGTTTTGTTTAAAGAAAAACTAGGGAAGAATAAAAATAAAATAAAATAAAAATAGATTAGAGATTTTTATGGATAGGAAGATTAGAATGAAAAATTAAGTAAATATAGATGTGATGGATTAGAGACTCTAAATAAATAGATTTTCACTACGAACAAGTATAGCAAAGAAAACATGCAAGATCAATAAAGATGTTACGACACACTAGATTAATCTAACAAACCGGTTCAACACACTCAGATGTTCAATCATTCACCGCAGAGCAACACATGAAATAACTTTTCTAAACCTAGCACAAACGAGATAAGACTGTTATATAAACCTGGATAACATCAATACTATGCTTAGTACAGGTCGCTCTCACATAGCCACATTTAGCAAGTTACCATTCCAAAAATGTTGGCTCACTAAACAGCGTTATATCATAGATCCAGTGATTATACACGATATTGTTAACCCCGAAGCTACTCTTAAAATTAATGCCAAAACATATAACTTGATTAACATAAAAGACTTAGCATGAAATATGCATTATGACACATAGACATATCATAAACTTCGAAATAGAAAGTATAGTAGAAAGCAAAGCAAAGTTGTAAGGTATGCAAGTGAAAGCTAAAGTTGATCAAACCGCATCCACTCTTTAATGGGAGTCATCAATTCCCGCAATTC
>CATIWQ010072769.1:0-20840 GCA_949673415.1 Euphorbia schlechtendalii | reverse complement strand
CACACTGAGAAACGGCGGATTCGGGTTCGAACCGATCTTAAACGTTTTCGCCTTTTTTCTCTTTTTAACCTTTTTCCCGGGTCCCAGACCCGGTGCTTTTCCTTCATCTGTTTTCAAACACCCCGGTGGACCGCGCCTATGAAATCGCGCGCTCTCGGCCCACCGCTCCGTGTCGTCCGCTCACAGTGATGATCACATGTTTGTAAGCTGTGTAGTCATTATGGGATCCATCGCTCCTAATATAGTGACATAATGAGAGATGTACCTTAGGGCCTCTTGTTGAAGTGACACACTCATAAACCTCTGATCAAAGTATAAGATTGATAGAAAGCGTTTCTAGTCAATCTTGATACATAATGGCTGAGTGGTGTTTCTTTTTAATAAGTCTAATTCTAGGATAGCTACGGCTATTACATGAGCTTACACTTAATTTGAGCTCAATAAACTGAATGGTCCTTAACCTGATGGAAGGAGTGTATTGTATTGGTTACTACTGCAGAATCGGATCAAGTTATAAGTATGTCACATTCCAAGTATTGAGGGATCATATGCCTTTACTAGAAAGCTCATTTGATCGTCTAGAGCTATCGGGTTCCATATCGATCTAGAACCCTGAGCCTAAAGGTTCCCAGATGGGAAGCTAAGTTTAGGTTAACCTCTAGCGGCTCTATACTTTGGGATCTTATGAAGTCACACACTTTGGGTCTCTATCCGACTAAGTAAAGAACCTATAGACTAGGTCTATGCCGAAAATGTAAGTTGTTGAATCCATTAGAAGAATTATTTATTGGTTGAACCGAATTAATAATTAAAATGAATAAAGAGGAAATAGGGAAAAATGCATAGAGTAGAGCAAGGGATTTTTCCTGTTGCGAATGGGCCCCAATATAAACACAGGTTGCTTAAAGTGGGGCCCATGTGGCTACCCCACGAGCTGAAAAAGCTCGTAGGTTGCTAGCTTGTGGGGCAAGCCCACGTGCTAGTGGGCTGCAAGAGCTGCCCAAGGCAGTGCTTGTGCGGGCCACAAGCTTGGGCTTTCCACAAGCCCAATCTTACGACAAAGCAAGGGAAGCCCTATCAGGCTTCCCTTGCAACCCGCGTGGCTGACTCGATTGGGATGGAATGGGAATTCCCATCCCATCCAATTATTGAGGGGGAGCCTAACACTCCCCCTTTTCCCTATATATAGGCCTCCAGCTCCTCTCTTTATACACACAACACACATCACAAAATAACTTTAAGCTTAGATTTTCTCTCTAGATTCGACTCCCTCTTCTTCTATTGTTGTGTAAGATCTTTCACAAGTTTCTCCAAACAATCGAATAAACTTTTTGAAGATTCTATCTGAAGTGAACCTTCTTAGTTTATTTTTCTAGTCGATTTTCTAGCGGTCTAGCCTCTTCTATAAATCAATGTGTTCTTCCTCAATGAGGTTTTAGTCAGTGAAGATCCATGTGGATCAATCGTAGAGGCTCTCCTAGATTGGAAGCTTGTGCTAATGAAGTTCTACAGAATTACTTAAAGGGAACACCACGACCAAAAGAGATAAAGCACACATCAACTGGTAATGATCTAAACCTTAGATGTTAGGTTTTTTTTATAAGCTTTATAAACCTAAAAGCATCTGTATAACCTTTTAACTTAGATTATATCAATTATGGCTCAGCTTTTCTCTTTGAGATTGACCTCTCTCTCTTCATTCATTGTGCGAGATCCTTCACGATTTTCTCTAAACAATGAAGAATTCTTTTGATGGCTCTTTCTAAAGTGAGCCTTCTCAGTTTATTTTCAGGTTGGTCTTCGAGCAATCTAGCAGCTGCTATTTACTAGCGGGTTCTTCCTCAATGAGATTTTAGTCGGTGAAGATCCATGTGGATCAATCATAGAGGCTATCCTAGTTTGGAAGCTTGTGCTAACAAAGTTCTGTCGAATTACTCTAAGGGAACACCGCTACCAAAGAAAGAGAAAGCACGCATCAACTGGTAATGTTCTAAAATTCGATGCGAGGTTTCTTTTATAAGCTTTATAAACCTAAAAGCATCTATGGAACATTTTAACCTAGATTATATCAATCATGGTATGCTTAGGAGATCATTAGTTTAATTTTTAGTTTTGAAATTCCACCTTGCTATATTGCATGTTCAATAACTGTCTTGATTAACCAGCAGTGGTATTAGAGTCTGCCTTATGCTATGCATGATTGACTATAATGTGTTAAAATGTGATTTTCTAGGAATTGATTAAAATATGTTATGCATGAACTTAGGTTTCAATTCCTGTTATAGAAAATGATGTGATAACTAAATTAAGGTTTTGCTCAAACATAGTCTAGGTGATTATCATATAAATTAGCAATGTTTTACCACAGTTGTAAATGCTTTAATTAAGGGTCATCCCGTACTTCACTCAATTGAAGAACGAAATCTTTAAATCATAGTTATATGTGGTACAACAAATCAAAGTGCTCATGGTTATTTTGGCAAGGATTAGACTTGGTTACTCATTAACTTCAAGGGGGCCCCTCCTACCTAAAAATCTCCATCGGTATTAGATTCAAGTGTACCCAAGGGATTTTTATGACTTAGTCGATTTCTAGTATGGGAATTAGGTTTTGCATATGGTTTTACAGATGTGGTTTAAGTTGTTAAATTAAAACTTATAGACATAGGTGCAATGAACTTAAACATGGACCTTGTTTGTTTTGATTATGATGTACCAGTCCAGAGCATGTTCCCTTAGAGTTAATAATGGAATGATTATGATGTACCAGTCTAGAGCATGTTCCCTTAGAGTTAATAATTCCTTATAACCCTAAATTATTCTTTTCATAATCATATCCATCGTATAAGACCTAGACTAGGGCAAGACCAACGGTATCAATAAAATCCCTACAACAATATTAAGGTAGTATATAGTCTTCCCGTCATAAGTTGTGATACGAACCTTATTAACGGATGTAAGCACATGTAAAACATGACTTCCCTTAACATGTGTTTTGTCATGAGATTAGATGGGGTTAATGCCTTAACATAGGAGGGTTAGTTGTCCATATTATGGGAGCTAATGCCAAATTGGAGACACATTTGAGGATTCATGCAATTGGGTATGCATGTCTCAAGAAAGAGAACTCAAATGGATTAGCAATTGCATAAAATGCAAATGGGCAGGTTCCAACCATGGTTATCTTGTTATGGCTTGACCTGCGATAATGGGGGTCATGATGAGTGGCTATAGATGCTACCTACTAAGGAAGATTGGTTTGACCAAATTTCTCGAATTTAGATAGAAGTGGTTATTTGAATGTCAAGAAAATAATAGTTATTATGTGTTTAATTAAAGTCCTTAAATTAAATGCATGTACATATACTAATGTCTAAACAAATTCTATCTTATATCTAGGTTGAATATGATCATTAACAAAAATACTCGTATTGACATCGATCGGCTTATTGACATTAAATATGATGGTTTATAACTTCAATGAGTGGTTCAAGATTGTTAGAGGAATTCTTCAAAACTACTACCTAGATTACATTTTAAATGATCTTAGTCTAAAACACCCCGACAAGAATGCTTTTGCATGTGAGATGAATGATTATGAGGAGCACAAGGGAAACTATGAGTTTACCGTAAAACTCATGTCAGACCATATGCTCCTAAGGTACACACAAGTATACAAAGGGTTGGATCTCACAACCATGATTCATCATCTCAAGTCAGTGGAAAGTTTAGAGGATGAATTGTTCCATAATAGATTACGGGGAGACACCTCGATAGTAGAGTTAGTTATAAACATTTATGATAACTCCGAGAAATTGAGAGAGTTGGGAGTTGAGTACAGTGAGCAATCTTTGAAGGACATGGTGTTGAGGGTATTACGCAATAAATATGATTCTTTCAAGAGGAGGCTCAAGGAGTGTTCTCCCAACTGTACCTTGACCCAACTCATGAACTTGCTTGAGATTTACGAAATTAAGCTTGGAAATAAACTCAAAAAGCAAGCCAATGTTGAGGACCTTAAGTTAAAGAATCTCAAAGGTTTAAAAGTCAAGAGAAAGCTCATGAGGAGGTTAGAGTTGAAGAAGGAAAATGTTTCTTATGAAACAAGTTCATCGGATGATGATAGTTGTGGCTCAAACATCTGAAGGTATGTTCATACCAGAGAGTTTCTCTACAGTTCCCTATGAGTATACTTGGGTATTAGATACTAGTTATGGTATTGATATCTATACTTCTATGCAGGGATTGCTGAATAGTAGGAGGCTTGCAAAGAGAGAAATGGACCTAAGAGTTGGAAATGGAGAACGAGTTGCTGCAAAAACTGTAGGAACATTTAGCCTTCATTTGCCAAGTGGTTAGTTTTAGTTTTGAACAATTGCTATTATATTCCTGCTATCACTAAGAATATTATTCCTGTTGCACTTCTAGCAACAAAAGGATTTGAAATTTTATTCACTAATAATAAATGTCAATTTCAGCGCGACAATCTTCTTTATGCTTGTAAAATATCTATGGATGGAATTTAAAATTGAAATTCTAAATATAAACATTGTTAAGAAATCGAGATTAGATCATGAGAAAACCTCATACTTATGGCATTGTTTTCTAGGCCACATAAATGAGACTCGCTTAACAAAGTTACAAAAATGTAGAGACTTGGGCCCAATGGAATGGGAATCCTATGGTGCTTGTAAACCTTGTTTAAATGGAAAGATGACTAAGAAACTTTTCAAAGGAAAGGGACAGTGCGCCACTAGTACTTTGGAAATAATACACTCTGATGTATGTGATCCAATGAGTGTTAAGACACATTAGGGTTTCGTCTACTTCATAACCTTTATTGATGATTATTCACCATATGTTTGCTTGTACCTTATGAGGCAAAAGTTTGAGAGTTTTGATAAATTTAAAGAGTTCAAAACCAAATTAGAGAAATAACTTGGGAAAAGTATCAAGACCCTTCGATCTGATCGAGGGTGAATACTTAAGCTAAGAGTTTCAGGATTATCTAAGGGATAATGGTATTTTATCCCAATGGACACCTCCTTATACACCCCAACACAATGGAGTGTCATAAAGGAGGAATCGAACCTTACTCAATATGGTTCAGTCCATGATGAGCCAAGCAGAACTCAGCAGATCCTTTTGGGGTTATGCACTTGAGAGCATAGTTTATATTCTAAATAGAGTGCCCTCTAAATCAGTTGATCAAACTCCATACGAGTTATTGTATGGTAAGAAACTTGGTCTTTCTCACCTGAGAGTTTAGGGATGTTAGCTTACATAAAGAGGATGAGTTCAGATAAGCTAGGTGCTAAATCTGACAGGTGCCTATTTATAGGTTACCCTAAGGAGACTATAGGGTATACCTTCTTTGATCCCAGGGAACATAAAATCCTTATTTCTAGAATTGCTCAATTCCTCGAGAAGGAGCAAATACTTGCGAGAGCTAATGGGAGCAATCTTGAGATGAGAACTCAAGAAGATCAAATAGACAATCAACTGATTATAGCTACACCTATTATACAAGATAGTGCAAGTATGGAACAACCTATCATAACACGGACATTGCACAGGTAAGGCCAGGCTCCAATTGCTCCTGAGCGATATGGGTTTTTCATCACTGATGATAAACATCTCTTGCTTATGGAAGATGATGAGCCTAAGACTTACGAGGAAATGGAAGGCTTGAAATCCGATAAATGGCTTTCATCTATGAGATCGGAGGACTCCATGTACAAAAATCAAGTCTGGAGCTTGATTGATGGTTCAAGTGGGATTTGACCCATATAATGCAAATGGGTGTTCAAGAAGAAAACTGATATGGATGGTAACATAGTTACCTATAACGCAAGGCTGGTTGCAAATGGGTACAGTAAAAAAGAAGGCATTGACTATGATGAGACCTTTACACTGATGCCCTTGCTGAAGTCTATTAGGATACTCCTTGCCATTGCCGCTCAATATGATTATGAGATTTAGTAGATGGATGTGAAAATAGCATTCCTTAATGGGAATCTAGACAGGGATGTGTTTATAACACAACTCGTGGGTTTTACATCCAAGGATGGCTCTAAGGTATGCAAGTTGCAAAAGTCCCTTTATGGACTTAAGCAAGCATCGAGGAGTTGGAATATTAGGTTTAACGAGATAATCTGAGAAATTGATTTTATGTCAAACGCTAATGAGCCCTATGTATATAAGAAGGCTAGTGGGAGTGCGATCATTTTCCTTGTATTATATATCGATGACATATTATTAGTAGGAAATGATATTCCTTTTCTTCAAATAGTTAAGTCATCGTTGTCAAAGAAGATCTCCATGCTTGGAGAAGCAACTTTTATACTTGGTATAAAAATCTACCGAGATAGATCCAAAAGGCCGCTAGGTCTTTTGCAAAGTACATACATAGATAAGGTTTTGGCTAGATTTAATCTTGAGGAGTCAAGAAAGGTTTATCTCCAAATGTGTTGCATGATTAAACTTTCTAAATCTGAGTGTCCAAGAACATAAGAGGAGAGACTACACATGAATGGAATACCCTATGCCTCAGCAATAGGCTCCATCATGTATGCTTTGGTATGCACTCAGTCGGACGTCTCACATGCGTTGAGCATCATAAGCATATTTCAATCTAACCTAGGTGAGAAGCACTCGATGGCCATTAAAATTATCCTCAAGTACTTACATAAGACTAAGGATATATTTTTAGTATATGGAGAAGGTGATCTCTCTCTAGAGGGATACACTGACGTGAGTTTTTAGTCAAACAGGGATGATTATAAGTCCTAGTCAGGTTATGTGTTTATGTTAAATGGAGGGCAGTTGTGTGGAAGAGTTTCAAACAGGATATGACTGCCAATTCAACCAAAGAATCTGAGTATATAGCTTCAGAAGTGGTTAAGCAAGCTGTCTAGCTCAAGGGATTTATTAGTGATCCCAGTGTGGTATCCAACATTGTAAATCCGATAGTGGTCTATTGAGACAACAATTGGGCTATTGCTCTTCAGAAGTGGCTAAGAAAGTTGTCTAGCTTAAGGGATTTATTGATGATCTCAGTGTGGTGTCCAGCATTGTAAATCTAAAAGTTATCTATTGCAATAACAATGGGGCTATTACTCAGGCAAAGGAACCACGGTCTCACTAGAAAAGCCAACATGTACTCAGATTATACCATCTCATTCACGAGATATTAGCATGGAAAGATATAAACTTAGAATAAATCCCAAAGGATCAGAATCTAGTGAATGAGCTAACTAAGCCATTGACTCAAGTTAAACAATGACCAGCATGTTAATGAATATGGCATAAAGAACATGGGTAATTGGCTCTAGTGTAAGTGGGAGATTACTAGACATGAAGTATACCCTAGAGGCAATTAGGGAGATATGTCTTAATAAGTTATAATGAACAAATGGTTTCATATTATTAATAATAATAATCAAGGCATTTTTGTTGCTTATCAGTTTTTTTTTCTTATTTATGTATCTCGCTGGTATCATATATGTATGGTATTATGTATATGCGCATTAATAGGACAAAATTCGTGACTACTTCATAGCGTAAAAGTGCAAGGATATAGTGGGAGCTATGTGGAGTGAGAATTACACATACATGTTACTATGATTAGTATAAATATCCCTAGTCATAGTTTCATTGAGGCTGAACATCAATGGAGCAGATAGACTAGCATGTGTACGCTTACTCCTTGGATTAGATTCAAGCACCCGATCTTGCGAGATGAAGGTGGTACCTTGATTTAACACATGAATGTATCCGGGTAATACATTATAGACCGCTATCAGACAGACACTCGGAAATAACTATATCCATGTATTGGTGTCATGTCTTATTACAGTAGTAGTAAGGATATCCTCAGACCTAAGATATCGGTTACCTTAGTAGGAATTGCTATACTTTGGGCCATACTTATTCATACCCTAGTGATCAGGATGATATACGTGATTATGAGTATAGTAATTATCACATGTTGGTAAGATGTGTAGTCAAGATGGGATCCATCGCTCTTGAAATAGTGATATAATAAGAGATGTACCTTAGAGCCCCTTATTGAAGTGACACACTCATACAACTCATATCAGAGTATATGATTGATAGAACGAGTTTCTACTCAATCTTGATACATAATGGTTGAGTGATGTTCATCGTGAACAAGTCTAATTCCAAGATAGCTATGGCAATTACATGAGCTAACACTTAAACCAAGCTCAATAAACTGGATGGTGCTTAACCTGATGGAAGGATTGTATTGTATTAGTTACTAATGAAGAACCAGATCAAGTCACAAGCACGTGACATTCCAAGTATCGGGTGATCATACGCCTTTGCTAGAAAGCCCATTTGATCGTCTAGAGCTATCAGGTTCCATATTAGTCTGAAATAGTGAGCCTTATGGTTCCCGAATGGGAAGCCATGTTTAGGTTAACCTCTAGTAGCTCTATAATTTGGGATCCTATGAGGTCACACACTTTGGGTCTTTATGAGACTAAGTAGAGAACAAATAAACTGGGTCTATGTCGAAAATATAAGTTGTCGAATCCTTTAGAAGAATTATTAATTGGTTGAACAGAATTAATAATTAAAAGGAATAAAGAGGAAATAGGGAAAAATACACAGAGTGGAGGAAGGGAATTTTCCCATTGCAAGTGGGCCCCAAAAAGAACATGGATTGTTCAAAGTGGGGCCCATTTGATTGCCCCATGCACTAGCGGATTGCAACCATGGAAGATCGGCCTAAGGAAATGCTTACGTGGGCCTCAAGCACAAATTGTTGCAAAGTAAGGGAATCCGACTAGGGCTTCCCTTGCAACCCGCACAAGTTAGCCCGTGGGTCTCCTTGAACTGCCTAGCTAACCCGATAGGGATGGGATGGGATGGGAATATTCCATGGATGATATGGTAAGCAATGCACCTTTTGAACTTGACACAGATCCATCCTTTGATGCCAAGCACTTCACAATAAGCTCGTGAGCAGCCCTTCCTCTCTTAGACATTTCAATATCACGAATCTCCCGACTAACCCAATCTTTTGGGTGTTTGAACTCCTCAAGGACTACCACCAATCCTTCATCACTTACCCTCCTTAGCTTAGTACCCTTTAACTTCATTCCAAGCAATTTAGCCACTAGAATGGTAATGATAGTTATAGAATTGCCATCAACAGATATCATCAGCATAACTTAAACTCCATGCACGGAGTAGAGGTTAGAGTATAACTACTTTATCAAAGTTAGAAGAGCTGAGAAATCCAAATTAAAGAACTCCATTAACCTTTGTTGCTTCATCCAAATGTTTAAATCTTCATCAATGTCTGCTTCCCCAACATGCACGGTTTATTAGTGAGCTATCACCACCCTTAAGCTCTTCTTATATCCTATAGGGTCATAGATGGCTTCCTCCTTCAAGAACATAGTATTTTCTCCCCTATACCTATTAATATGTTCTTATCTACATCCCTTTGGATGAGAATGGTGCCATCTTCTTACATCATAGATGCCCTGGACAACTTTGATTGAGTTCCTTTAGATCAGTTTAAGCTTAAGGTTACCATTTGTAGAGAAATTTTAGGTTAGAAAGAAAATGCCTGCTTTAGAATACAATTGAGATTTTGAAATAACAAGTATATGCTCCTCTTCAATAGTTCACCTTTTATAACAAAATTCTCCTTTCTCAGCTACGTGTCTCCCTTATATAACAAGATGAAAATTAACAGTTAGATTTGAAAAAAGGTAAACCACCTTACTACATTCCATTAAAATATTGTGTACGGTTAAGTTGAAATTTGCCTAAAGTACATATATTATTTAAAATTGAATTTCAAATAATATTAAATTGAGTCAAGCATTTATCACATGATAAGTGTTAGACTCGGCAACTTAAGGTCAACATGATAAAACCTTATTTGGGCCTTAGATTAGATTCATCATTCTAATCAATTACCTTAAGAAATTGAATTGCTTCTTTGCGAGGGGTTTGGTGAAGATATCTGCTCTCTGCTCCTCCAATGGAACATATTCTAGCTTGACATCTCCCCTTAGCACATGATCCATTATGAAGTGATGTCTAATATTAACATGCTTCATTCTACCATGTTGAACTAGATTCTTTGATAGGTATATAGCACTCTTGGTAGCACACATAACTTTGAGGCATTTAGAATTTATATCATAATCCTCCAATTGTTGCTTAATCTGTAACAGTTGTGTTACACAACTTCTTGCTGCCATATAGTTAGCTTCTGATGTGTTGAGTACAATGAAAGTCTACTTCTTACTGTACCAAGATACTAAGCATTCTTCATGAAAATGGCATCCACCAATGGTGCCTTTTTTTATCTAGCTTGTCTCTTCCATAATCAGCATTTGTGAATCCTTTAGGAGTGAAGTCTGAGTTACAAGGATACCATAAACCTACATCAATAGATATTTGCAAGTACCGGAGATTTCTCTTAAAAGTTTCTAAGTGAGATTCTTTGAGGTCAGATAGATATCGAGCACAATAACAAAATATTAAATATCATGCCTACTAGTAGTTAAGTAAAGAATAGAACCAATAATACCTCTGTAAAACTTACTATCTACAAGTTTACCATCTTCATCTTTTCTTAGGATAGTTTTTTTGGCTATTAGAGTTGACATTAGCTTTGATTGGTCCATGTCAAAATTCTTCAAGACTTCCTTGGCATATTTGGATTGATAGATAAAGATTCCATCATCGCTTTTCTTGATTCGCAGCTCAAGAAATAAATTTAATTTTCCCATCATTGACATTTCAAATTCGCTCTTCATCTTCTCATTGAACTCCTTGCAAAGAAATTCATCAGTTTCTCTAAAAACAATATCACCCACATAGATTTGTAAGAGTAACACATCATTCTTCTTACCCTTGATAAATGGACTTGTGTTTGCTTTCTCTCTAACATAGCCTTTGTTGAGTAAATATTAGTTAGTCTTTCATACCAAGAATGTGATGCCTGCTTAAATCTATACAAGGCTTTCTTCAACTTTTAGACAAGATCTGGGAGCTTTTGATCTTCAAAACCAAGGGTTTTGGTGCAAATAGACTTCTTCTTGAACATATCTATTTAGGAAATCACTCTTAACATCCATTTGAAACAACTTGAAGTTTATATGAGATGCAAAAGTGCAGAGAATCTTAACAGCTTCAAGTCTGGCTATAGGAGCATAAGTTTCATCATAATGGATTCTTTTTTGCTAATTATAGTCTTGAGCAATAAGTCTAGCTTTATTTCTGACAACGTTTTCATCTTCATCGAACTTGTTCTTGAAAACCCATTTGGTTCTAGTAGTAAATTTTTGTCTAGGTTTGGGAACTAAATCCCATACTTCATTATGCTTAAATTGATCAAGATCTTCTTACATTTCTATCATATAGTATTCATCATATTCTGCATCTTCAAACTTCTTAGGCTCAGTTATGATATAAATGCTAGATGACTGGTCATTCTACTAATTCGGCCTCTAGTCATAGCAAGATTATGAACAACATCTAGAATTTGATTAATAAAATGATTATGAAGAGTTCTAGTCTCTCTAAGAAGACTCAGATTAGGCTCTTAAATCTCCTGACTAGGTTGCTGTTGCTGAGGTTGATCATCTTCATTGAAATTGATAGCTTGAATTTTGTCAACATCTTCCTTGACATCAATAAGTTCTTCTGCTAGTGTTGAGTTAGGAATCTTAGGCACATTGATAACTTCATGAACATCATCATTATCATCTCTTCTAGCAATAGGTTATCCTTCATCAAAATCTATATGCATAGATACTTCAAGAAGTCTAGTCCTCTTCACATAGACTTAGTACGCTCTACTGGTTGTTGAGTTACCCAGAAATATTAATTCATATACTTTTGGTTCAAACTTGGCTAGTTTCTCCTTAGTATTGAGAATATAACACTTTCATACAAATGATTTGAGATGCCCAACCTTTGGCTTGCGCCCTTTGGCTAGTTGATCCTCAGTGTTAAGAATATGACACTTACTTTGCCTTGATCCGAAATATGATGAATTGAGACCCTGTTAAGGATATAACACATTGTGTTAATAGCTTCTCCCCAAAAATACTTAAGCAGGTTATTGTCACTCAGCATCAATCTATCAATCTCAACAATTATTTTATTCTTGTGCTCAACAACTCCATTTTGCTGCGGCGTGTATGGAGTTGAGAAATTATAATCAATTACATACCTTGAATAGAATTCTTCGAAGAATATATTTTCAAACTCTCTCCCATGGTAGCTTTTGATCTTGATGATTCTCCTTCCTTATTTATTTATTTTCAGGTTGGATAAGGTTGAGAAGAACTCAAAATTTTCATCTTTACTACTCATCAAAGTTACCCATATGAAGCGATTGAAATTATCCAAAACTACAGGAGTGAATTTTCTTCCTCCCAAGCTTGCTAGTTGAATTGGGCCAATGAAATCCAAATGCAATAATTCCAGTGGATGCTTCAAAGAGAAGTCATTCTTAGATTTGAATGACTTCCAGAACTACTTTCTATATTGACAAGTTGAGCATAATTTGTCCTTCTAGAAACCAATGGATGGAAGATCATTGATTAATCCTTTCTTCACAAGTTTCAATAGATTCTTTCATGTAGATATGGCTTATCCTCCTATGCTATAACCAATAAATTTCATCCTTAGAAACTAAGTAGATTTTGTTAGTTCCTTGAGATAGATCAATCATGTAGACATTGTTAATTCTAAGAATATAAAGAGTGGCTGAGTTGGCCTTGACATTAATAACACAATATCCTACTGAGTCAAATGCTACTTGTTGGTCCAAGATAGCTTAAATAACTTATCAGAGTGGGGAGATTGCAGTTACTTGTTACTTTTAGGATGTATAAAAATTCTTTTCCAAGTTTAGTTTTTATATGCGTGCTTAGTAACTTAAACTATGCACTGGTCAAAAACCTATAAACTACTCAACTTTGCTAAGTGTAGTTTATCTTTAATCTGTGCTTAGTACTTTACTTAGCTTGGATTGGTTTACAAGTAGAAATTATAATAATAAAGAGAATGATGAATGAGCAAAGACACTATAAAGATAGCGATAAAGGTTTAGAAATATAACACCTGAGATTTATCCTGGTTCAGCCCTGAGCCTACCTCTAATCCCCGGATTCTTTTCCGAGCTTTAATCTACTAGTGTTTCTTTCCTTCCTTAGGCAGAGAAACCTTTACAGTGGGTAGACTCTATTATAGAATGTACCTTTTTTTCTAACTACCACCCAACCACAGTTTAGGTACCCTTCCTAAATTATCACTCAAATTTGATTTAAGAAATTGTGAACTAAGGATTTCAACTTATAAAAATTGTTGATTCCTTTTACAATGTTAAATCTAAGATGGTTTCTCTTTATTACAAACTAATTGGCAGGTGAGCGTTTAGAATGCTTGATTTGGAATTTGTGAATACTGGGAATATTTTGACAATATTTCAGTTCATAAGAAATTCGAGGTGATTAACCAAGTTTGAACATCAGTTTCATTCATCTATTTATATTTGAAGGTCTTGGAAGTAGCTGTTGAAAACTTTTCATCTTGATTTGATCTTCAATTTCTCTTCTCTTCACAGATTTTGAATTTGTCCATTTAAAACAAATTCTAAGATGTTTAGAGATAGAGAATTTGAATGTTGAGGTACGAGATTAATCTCTTAATCTTGATTCGTCAAAAACACTTTTCCTTTAAGTAATTAAATTCTGATAGAGAGACACATGAGATGCAACATAGAGACTTGTGATTTTTCTAGTTTCTGACTTTGCAGAGTTGCGCGGAGACATTGAGAAATAGCGCATGATAGAAGATACCTCTTATGTTGGACGCTTGTGAGGAATCTCAAACATTCGGTACTGACACATTTTTATTGTGAGGACTACTTGAATATCTTCTTTAATTTCAGTGCTTTTTCTCCTGCAAAGCATTAAAGGAATATTATGTCTCTCATAGACAGGTTAAAAGCACAAGTATCATTTTATTCTCTTAGTGTCAAAAGAACTCAGCTTTTAATAGATAAAAGCTACTTAGCTTCGTTGAGTTTATTTCGTATAAACTATGTAATACTCAACTTCACTTAACTTTTCTTACTCTAAGCCATAACGTAATTAAACATTTAGTAAACTAAGTTGTTTTTCTTGAAAAAAACTCAAGTGAACTTATTTAATTAAGAGTCTACTTAGTACTTAATTAATTTCATTTATCTTAGACAATTTGTCATTTCCAAAACATTTAAGTATCATGAAGTACTATTAACTTCGGTTCAACAATCTCTCCCATTTTAGAACAGATAACAAACAAGGTAGTAGAAGAGATTAATAGAATAAATAGTTTATAGATATAGAGATATCCGATAAATGATGTAAGACTCGCCCATGCTAAGTGAACTCCTAAGTCAATGTGGACTCGCCCCATACCGAGTGAATTCTCTTCGATTAGCATAACTCCCCCATGCTTAAAGGACCTTCTTTAAAACTTGAGACTTTGTCTTACTCAACTTCTCAAGGTTGGTCTTGGTTAATTCCTACAACAGTTCATAGGCAAAATTAACAAAGAAATTATAGCAGATATAAATTTAAGAAGCTCTTCACTTGATAGAATAAACTTGTTATATTTCATTAATAAAATAACTTAGTCAGTACACAAATAGTATCCTATACTAAGTGATTACAATTCATCACTATTACAAGTTTTTTCTATTCTAAAAACTATCTATGGGAATGTTGTGGCTGAGAAGAAGATGATCTTTCACCTTTGGGATAACTTTGATTATGCTATTAATGGTGTTGTTGATGTTATTGTTGTTGCTATTGTTGTTGTTGAGGTTGAGGACATAGAGGTTTTTGAGAAAATGAAGCTTTATATTGCTGAGTTATCCTCTGAGTATCTTCAACTACTTTCTCCCCCTTTATTATCTATCCATTAATCATTTGTTCAAGGCACATCCTAGTGGTAACCAATTGATCCACATTTAGTTGAATAGTGTGAAGGTGATCCTTGAGAGCGTTTAGTTTCTTATGCTCTGAGAGACCTTTTTAGGGTATAGAGACTCAATAGACTCAGGTAACAACTTACCCATTTCTTTGAGGATGCACTTTCTTTTCTGAATCATCAATGTTGTTGTTAATGAGCTTCCAGGCTGAGTCTATCTTTTCTCAATGCACATCAAGGTTCAGCACAGGTTTGTCCATATTCTTCACAACATCTTCAACTATCTTGATAACTCTATCAATTATCTTGTCATAGTTCACAGTCATCTTGGACATCTTCTCCATCATCTTGCACATTCTATGCCCGAGATCTTTATTAACATCGATCTGCTTGGATAACTCGTTGATTTTATTGTCCATACTAGACTTGATCTTGGCCTACTCTTTTCCAAACTTGTGAAACTAGATGGTTTGAGTTACCAAAGTAGCATTCAAACTACTTAGTTATTCCACAGCAACGTCTATGCTACCCTTCATCTTTCTTTCCACTACTTCATCAATGACAGTAGATGTGGGGATTGAAGAAACATATGTGTTGAGCTGAGCTGTAGAATCAATCAGTCTAGTGAGAATCACCGCCATCTTTTCCATCAGGCTTTTAGCACTTTCCTTCACAAGATGATTTCTAATTGTGTATAAACTCTCTTGAATCTTCTCAAATTCTTCAAAATAAACTGATTTGGAGGGAATGCTGGAGTGTTCATCGAACTCAAAAAGCTTTGCCTTGGATTTGGTGGACAAGTCTTTCAATTCCTATACAATTAGCACGTGGCTTACTGCAACATCCAACTCAACATTAGTTTGGAGAGTTGGGAATATAAACCTGGTCAACTCCTGTATTTGAGCCAAGATGGTTGAATCAACCAAGTCCTCTTGGATTAGCTTACTACTGGAGGGGGTTGCTTCGTTATCTATAAAAATTTGCCTTAGCAACATCCTCACTTAGTTTTCTTTGTTGAGTGGAGTTCTCAACTTCAAGAACTTCACTTATTAGAGGGATTATAGGGGTAAAGTTTGGTTTGGAAGAAAGGGTAGGTATATATGTATTTTGTATAGTTTGAGAAGAAGTGGGGTTGGTTTAGACTTTACAGGAGAAGGAATGAGAACAGTTTGAGTGTTTGGAGGAGGTGAAGAATGGGTGGTCTTTTCTTGGAAATGAGATGGAGAAGAGATATTAATTGGGTACTTTATAGTAGAAGGTGTTTGGAAAGGAAAATTTACAAAAGGAGGAATTTGGGAATTCACAAAGGAAGGATTTTTAGGATGTACAAAGGGATTTAGAGAAGGATTTATAAAAGAAATGGGGGGAGGTTTTTTAGGTACCTGGGGGTTGGCTATTTGACCCAAAGATGGGTCAGCCTCAAGTAACTCAATCTGAGAGGGAAGATTCTAAGTTTGTTGAGTGTGAATGGTGCTTGGGATGTTTGAACCATGAAGAGCATATTCTTCCTGATTAATGACCTCTATGTCATCATCATCCTCTCCACTACTCACGATTTACATAGTTTTCCTTGAGCGCTTTGTGGCAGTTCTTTTACGTTGAGTGCTTTTGGCCTTGGAGATTATTTTCTTCACCTTAGCAACAACTCTAGGCCCAATTATCTTTACTTTTCTTAGAACTGCTTTGGCCTCCATCATCCTCAACCTCTTCAAATTTGCACTTCTTTTCACCCAAGCTTTATTCTTGCTCTTTAACATCTTCTTCTTCCACCTTTTGCTTCACTCAGCTTCCCTCTAAGCACGAGTCTTGAGCTTCAGCTTATTTCTCCATTTAGCTTGAGTTTGGGTAGGTGTATTTCTTACCCTTGCTTTTTTTGGGCTAGCTCTCAGCCTTTGATCTGTAGCCTTAACTTTTGGCGAGGTGGGAGCCGGGGCTATGGAGATTTGCTCCAATTAAGTGATTAGAGGGAAATCATCTATTGTTCCCTATTTGGAGCCTTCAAAATCTACCACAAAGGATTCATCATCCTCCTTGAGCACATTTGTGGGGAACACATTTGGTTCCACCATTGCCTTCTTCAAATTCAAGTCTTGAGCTTTGGTATAGCGGGTATGGATCTGCTTATTCTTCAGTTTGCTGAAGTGTCTCATGTCCAAAGACCTCTTCAGCGGGACCATAGTCTCTCCTAGTCCATTAATGAAGGATGAAATATCCATCCTCACATCTTTCATGAGGTAGTGATCAAATACCCATAATGGTAGACGATGATAACCTTGGTCAAGTGATGAAGAATCAACACTAACTAATTTAGTTGCTTACCCTCTTCCATATGGTAGACCATGCAACACTTGAAGTATGTGCAGTTGTTGAGTGACCCTATATTGGGTAGGATGATCTTGACCATCACCTCACGGTAAGCTCTTACCTTCCAGCTCATCCTTGATGCAGCTATTTCTCCAAATCCATAGTTTGCAGGGAGTTCTCAATCTTCAAGGATAGTAACTTACTCCTCGTCTTCGGTTATCTTCAGCTTGGTGCCCTTTAATGACATGTTGAGAAGACTTCCAATCAATTCTACACAACTCAAATGTGAGACGTTGTTGATCTCCACCAACAAAACATCATTAAATCCCTGAATGGAGTACAGATTTGCATAGAAGCTCTTGATCAAACTTTTGATCGTTGGTCCATCCATTAATAGAAATTGACTTAGGTTTTGTTGTTTGATGACCCTATGCATGGTCTTATTCTTCAGTAGATCATCATAATCGGCATCATACATGGGTCCAAACTCTTGTTTCAAGCCAATCAATCTGAGTGAACATGGTTCCCTGAGATAGAGTGACCTTCTTAGCAAAACCGTCGATATGAATTATCATTGACTTACCTTCTTAGCAACACTATCAATATGAATTATCATTGACTTCTTTGTAATGCCTTGAAGAACTAGAGTTCTCTTGGTGTCAACCATTTGCAAATGAAGACATTTGAGAGAAAGGGAATTTAGGGTTCTTAGCAAAACTTCTTGAGATTTCAAAATTGCAAGTAGCCTTATTTCTCCAGCATGCTGCCACTTTTATTGGCTCTTTAACTTGCAGTAGATACATGGCGCTCTCACAAGACAAGATATAAAATGAGCACTAAGATTAACAAGAATAAATCGACATAGTAAAATGGTGAGTTTTAATTTCAGACGGTTCCAATTCAAAGCGTCCTTTATATAAAGTAGCTTTTGAGTTTTTAATTGCGAAACTGAATATCATAGTGTTACTTTAAAATGTTAATGGTGTTAAATACTTGTTAACTCATTCGAGTGAGTTGAGACTTGTTTTTCAGCACTTAGTTGATTTCTTGAATTATATTTCACATGGGTTCTCCATTCCAATTAGCTATCTGAGAACATTGAATTGCTCCTTTGCTAATGGTTTGGTGAATATGTCATCTCTCTATTCTTTTGAAGGAACATACTCTAGTTTAACATCTCCCCTCAGCTCATGATCCCTTATGAAGTGATGTCCTATATTAATATGCTTCATCCTGCCATGTTGAACTGGATTCTTGGATAGGTCAATTGTACTTTTGCTATCACACATAACTTTAAGGAATTTTGACTTTATACCACAATCCTCTAGTTACTGCTTAATCCATAGCAATTGTGCTACGCAACATCCTACTGCCATGTACTCAGCTTCAGCTGTACCCGACGCTATATAAGTTTACTTTTTGCTAGACCATGAGAAAATGCACTCTCCAAGAAAATGACATCCTCTTGTGGTGCTTATCCTATCGAGCTTATCTCTACCATAGTCAATATCTGTGAATCCTCTACAAGTGAAATCTGAGATAATGGGATACCATGGACCTGCATCTATAGAACCTCGCAAGTATCGGAGAATTCTCTTAACTAATGCTAAGTGAGAATTTCTAGGATCAGCTTGATAACGTGCAGAATAGCACATAGAATATTGAATGTCAGACCTACTAGCAATTAAGCAGAGGAGTGAACCAATAATAACTCTGTAGAACTTGTTGTCTACAGGTTTACCAATTTCATCCTTACTCAAAATTGTATCGGTGGCCATGGGAGTGGACATTGGTTTGAATGCTCCATATAAAACTTCTTCAGGACTTCTTTGGCATATTTTGCTTGATTGATAAAGATTCCATCTTCAACTTGCTTAATTTGCAGTCCAAAGAAAAAGTTTAGCTCTCCCATCATTGACATTTCAAATTCACTCTTCATTTTCTTGATGAACTCCTTACATAACTTCTCATTTGTTTCTCCAAAAATGATGTCATCCATATAGATTTGGACAAGCAACAAATCTTCCTTTCTTTGCTAGATAAATAGAGTCGTATCTACTTTCCCTCTTTCATAGCCTTTGTTGATAAGAAAATTGGCCAACCTCTCATACCAAGCTCTAAGAGCCTGCTTCAGAAAGCTTTCTTTAGTTTGAAGACATGTTCAGGATTCTTTGGATCTTCAAAGCCTGGAGGTTGGCGAACATACACTTGCTCTTGAATGAAGCCATTAGGGAATGCACTTTTGACATCCATTTGAAATAATTTGAAGTTCATATGAGATGTAAATGTACATAGAATCTTTATTGCTTCAAGTCAAGCTACAAAAGCATAGATCTCATCATAATATATGCCTTCTTGCTTATTTTAGCCTTGGGCAACAAGCCTGGCCTTGTTTTCGACAACAAAGCCATCTTCTTTAAGCTTGTTCTTGAAAACCCATTTGGTGCCTAAAATTGATTTTTGATAAGTGTATAATTACACGTATTATCATGATATTTTTACTTATAAAATGATTAGGTTTAAAGTCATTTTATACTTCATATAAAAGATTTCACGTGGTATGTAGTTGTTTTTTATACAAGTGTAGCAGAAATTAGGTGAATCTTGCGAGTAAAATGATCAAAGATGGATTTCTATGTAAAGAGAGTGAAAAAGGTGCAAAAAGATGTATGGAACACAAGGAATTGGCTTAGGATCGAAGTTGTCAAAGATCGGCAAAGTTGCAAAGAAAAATCATGAAGAAAACACATGTCACGATCGTGACACCCATTCGCAGTCGTGACTTGTCATCCTTCACAAACAAAAAGTTACCAACTATTATTCCTTGCGACTTTGATGATTTTTTATCAACTCTTCTCAACTTTCAACCGCCAGATAAGAACGATCAACCACCATCAACTATCAGATAAAAACACACCTTTTGGAAGCAATACAATCACGAATGTCCATTGAAGATGAGGATGAAACCTTGCATCCAATCACATTGAAGTGATTCAACCCATCGCCAACGGACACGACTCTTCGTTAAGATAGATGCAAACCTTCGCACTCTATAAATAGAGTCCAAAACTAACAATTTTCATGGTGTGATATGGTTGATGCATATGAAGAATGTGTGTATGCATAGATAGAGACTGAAAATTGTAAAGATTTTGTTTCTTTCAAAGTGTTAGTGAAAAATGTATAAGTGATTCAATTCTTATTTCGATTACTAGATTTCTCCACAAATTCGAGTGATTGTTGTATGAGTGTAATTGCAAAGCACTTATCAACAAAAGTTTATGTTCTTCAACATTCATTTATTCGATACTCACAAAGAATAGAATCCTAGCGGAGGTTCTATACGAATCGAGATCAAATTCAAAGTAAACGTAGGAATTGCGGGAATTAACGACTCCCATTAAACGAGTGGATATGGTTTGATCAACTTTAGCTTTCACTTGCATACCTTACAACTTTACTTTGTTTTCTACTTATACTTTCTATTTCAAAATTTATGATATGTCTATGTGTCATAATGAGTATTTCATCTTGCGTCATTTATATTAATCACGTTA
>CATIWQ010072759.1:0-10391 GCA_949673415.1 Euphorbia schlechtendalii | reverse complement strand
TATGGGTCGCTCTCACATAGCCATATTTAGCAAGTTACCATTCCAAAAATGTTGGCTCACTAAACAGCGTTATAATCACAGATCCAGTGATTATACACAATCTCATTAACCCCGAAACTACTCTTAAAGTTAACTCAAAAGCATATAACTTGATTAATATAAAAGACTCAACACGAAATACTCATTATGACACATAGACATATCATGAACTTTGAAATAGAAAGTATAAGTAGAAAGCAAAGCAAAGTTGTAAGGTATGCAACTGAAAGCTAAAGTTAATCAAACGGTATCCACTCTTTAATGGGAGTCATCAGTTCCTGCAATTCCTACATCTGCTTTGAATTCGGTCTCGACTCTTATAGAACCTCTGCTAGGATGCTATTCTTTGTGAATATCGAACAAACTAATATTGAAGAACAGAAACTTTTATTGATAAGTGATTTGCAATTACACTTATACAACAATCGCTCAAATATGTAGAGAAATCTAATGATCGAAATAAGGTTCGAATCACTTATACATTTTCTCACTAACTTAGAATGAAACGAACTTTACACAATTTTTCTCTCTATCTATGCATGCACGTAAACACCATATATGCCACTTTCACACTCTCTACCACTTGTCATGAAAATGGTGAAGTTGGAGCCCTATTTATATAGTAAGAAGGGTTGCGTCTATCCAAACGAAGAGCCGTATCCATTGGCAAAAGATTGCATCACTTCTTTGTGATTGGTTGACCTTATCCATAATGGATAGGCACCTATTCATGATTGGTTGACTTCCAATAGGTGTTTATTTGTTTGACAGTTGATGGCGGTTGATCGATTTTATCCAGCTGTTGAAAGAAGATAAGAGTTGACAAAAAATCATCAAGGTCACGACCGCGAATATATGTCGTGACCATGAATAATTGGTTGGCAACTTTCTATTCTGAAGAATACTAAGTCGTGACCATGAATAGTTATCACGATCGTGAATTGTATTTTTCTTCAGAATCCTTCTTGTAACTTTACCGATCTTCGACAGCTTTGATCTTAAGCCAAATCCTTAAGTTCCATGCATTTTTTTGTACCTTTTTTCGCTCTTTTTTCATAGATTTCCAACTTTAATCATTTTACTTCCAAGATTTACCTAGTACCTGCATTTGCATAAAAAACCAACTACATACCATGTGAAATCTTTTATATGAAGTATAAAAATTACTTAAACTATAGGGTTTAATGTGTAAAATTATTATAATAATAAGTTTAATTATACACTTATCAAGAATTTGTTGTCTACAACTTACCAGCTTTGTCCTTACTCAAGATAGTGTAGTGACTGTGGGAGTGGACATTGGCTTCGAATGCTCCATACCAAACTTCATTAGAACTTCTTTGGCATACTTTTCTTAGCTAATGAAGATTCTATCTTCACTTTGCTTGATTTGCAATACGAGGAAAAAGTTGAGCTCTCCCATCATTAACATTTCAAACTCACTCTTTGTCTGCTTACTGAACTCCTTACATAGCTTTCAATCGATTACTCCAAAGATGATGTCATACACATAGATTTGGATAAGCAACACATCTTCCTTCTTTCGCTTGATAAATAGAGTCGCATCTGCCTTTCCTCTTTCTCAGCCTTTGTTGAGTAAGAAGTTAGTCATCCTTTCATACTAAGCATGAGGTGCTTGCTTCAAACATAGAGAGCTTTCCTTAGTTTGAAGACATTCTCAGGATTCTTCACATCTTCAAAGCTTAGAAGCTGGTGCACATACTTCCTCTTGAATGAAGTCGTTTAAGTATGCACTCTTAACATTCATTTGAAAAAGCTTGAAGTTCATATGGGATGCAAAAGCATAGAGGACACTATTAGATTCAAGCTGAGTTACTAGAGCATAGGTCTCATCATAGTCTATGCTTTCTTGTTGATTTTATCCTTGAACAAAAATCTTAGCCTTAATTCTAACAACAATGCCATCTTCATCCAACCTATTCTTGAAAACCCATTTGGTGTTGATGATTGATTTTCCTTTAGGCTTAGGAACTAGATCTCAAACATCATTACGCTTAAACTAATCTAATTCCTCTTGTATTGCGATCATCCAATAGTAATCTCCTTCTACGTCTTTGAACTTCTTGGGTTCAATCAATGAGATGAAAGTTGGATGGCTCATCATCCTGTTGAGCTGACCTCGCATCATTACTAGATAATTAACATCATCTACAATATTTTCAAGTGGGTGATTGTGATGAGTTCTGATCTCTCTTGGAAGACTCGGATCTACAATGGGAGTCTTTGTACTAGGTTGTTGAGGTTGAGGTTGATCTTTTGCTTCATTGAAGTTGATTGACAGATCTTCATTAGCTTCAACTTCCTAAAATTCTAGCTCTTGTGCTGGGTTGGGAAGCACAAAGAATGGCATGATGAGTTTATTTCTTAGCTGATTTACTCCTTAGTCTCATCAGATGATCGTTAGACTGCATTGTTAGATTAATCAAAATCTACATGCATAGACTCCTCTAATAAGTTACATCTATTGACATATATTCTATATGCCCTGTTGTTAGTCGAGTAACCTGGAAAGATACCTTCATCGACCTTTGGATCAAACTTGCCTAGCTGCTCCTTGAAATTAAGAATGAAACACCTATAGCCAAACAATCTAAGATGACTAATCTTAGGCTTGCACCCTCGATAAAAAGCTCATAGGATGTTTTCTCAAGTATAGGGTGAGTTAAAACCCGATTCAAGATATAACATGTTGTGTTAAAAGCTTCTCCCCAAAAGTACTTTGGTAGATTATTATCACTCAGCATGGATCGAGCGATGTCAACTATGGTTTTGTTCTTCCTTTCTACAACACCATTTTGTTGAGTATAAAGAGCCGAAAAGTTATGGTCAAACCCATGTGCTGAACAAAATTCTTCAAAAATGAAAGTTCGTGAATTCTCGTCCATAATCACTTCGAATTCTACTAATTTTAGATCTTATTTTATTCATTATCGGTCACTGAGTTTGATAAAAGACTCAAAGGTTTCATCTTTGCTACTCAGCAAGGCTTCCCAAGTGAAACTCGTGAAGTCATTACCACCAATGAGAATCTTTTTCCACCTAAACACATAGGTTGAACAGGGCCAAAGAAGTCAAGGAGGAGGAGCTCCAACGGTCTCTTAGTTACTGCGTTGTTTATAGACCTAAATGACTTTTTAATTTGCTTACCAAGTTGGCAAGTTGAGCAAAGCATATCTTTCTCAAAGCTGATACTAGGTAAATCTACAACTAATTGCATTTTGGCTAATTTGGACAGAATGTTCATATTTACATGACCCAACCTTCTATGCCAAGGCCACAAGTTATCCTCCTTAGATACAAGATAAACATTAGTGGAGCTAGGGGATAAATCAATCATATACACATTATTGATTCTAGGAGTAAAGAGTATAGTTGAGTTAGTCTTACAGTCAATAACTGAGCAACCTACTGACTCGAATGTAACCTTCCTGCCTTTGTCATAGAGCTAGGCTATGCTTAGCAAGTAAAATTTAAGTCATTTGACTAGAGACACCACTTCGATTGAAGGAGAAACATCAATTATCTAACATCCAACAATCTTGTCTTTTTTGTTTTCTCCAAAGTTGACATTCCCATTTCTTTTACGCTATAATGAGATAAACTGGATTTCATATCCTATAATATGCCTTGAGCATCCACTATCCAAAAACCACATTATAGTGTCATCATCGGATCTTAGGCTCACTTGCAAAATAGTTACGTTTTCATAGGTACCCATGCTTTCGAGCTGGGTACTCTGTTATATGCAGTGCTTAGATTACTCCAGTCGTACTTGTCATAATAACCATTTTTATGCCTGTAAACAATAGTCGCATGTCTAGTCTTCCCACAAAAGCCACACGCCGCTTTTGGTTTGGGCTAGCTGGCTTTATTCTTTGAAGAGGAATTTTTCCTCTTATTAGAATTGTGAGTTTGGTTACTTGGAGCTGGATCATTGGCTGGAGGAAGAACCTGTTCCTTCTTTAAAGCTATCATCTCAACAGTTAACTCATCTAATTGCTTAGTGAGCTTGTTGTTATAACATTCATGATACTCTACTTTTTCTTGAAGAAAGTAGATATCAAAAGATAAGGAAGCAATTGTGTCACCTTGATCTTCACTTCTCCTCAATAACTCTTTGATTTTTTTGCGATCTTATTAGTTAGCTTCATCACATCAAAGAGTACCTGGTGAACTCTTTTACTGAAAAAGGGATTTCAGGATGTACCTTAGTTTAAGGGTTTTTCCCTTTGTTATGCTCAACTTTAGAGTTTGCAGCGGGTGAATTTCACTTTGAAGTAGATGTTGAGCTCCTGCCCCTATCATTCTCAATCGCCATCAAGTAAAGATTGGTGGATTCGGTTACTTCTTCATCAGATGATGAAGATTCCTCATAGTTGCTCCATGTAGTAGCAAGTGCCTCATTTTTCTACCCAAACTTCTTCTTGAAACTATCCTTTTTGGATTTAATACATGACCCTTCTCGCCACAGCCAAAACATTTGATGGTCTTAATGTGCTCCTTCTTAGGTCCTTCTCTAGCTCTACACCGGTGCTGAGTTAGCTTGTTTTTGTTAAAAAAATAATTTTTGTTGAAGTTCTCATCTTTCTTCATAAAGCACTTTAATCTCATTGTGAGAAGCGTCATTTTCTCATCTGAATCATCAATGGTCGATTCTTCAAATGAGTTATCCTTAAAGACGATGGCTCTACCCTCTTTCTCCTTGCATTTACTCCTTTTGGAGTCATCATTATATTTCTTCAAGGACATTTCCTATGTTTGCAAGCCTATTAACTCATCATAGCTGTAGGTCTTACGATCATAAGCTTCCTCAATGGTACTCTTCTTGGCATCCCACTCAATAGTGAGTATTCTGAATCTTTTCACCATCTCCTCTTCATAGAATTCTATGCCCTATCTCTTTAGTTCATTAATGATATTCATGAACCTGGAATTCATGGATTGAATACCCTCATTGGTGCCCATATGGAATAACTCATACTCACGGAGCATGGGATTGATCTTTGACTCCTTGACCTTGTTTTTCCCCTTATATGTGGCTTCTAGTTTCCTCCATATCTCTTGTGCAGTCTTGTAACTAGATACCTTGTTAAATTATATCATATCTAGTGTACAATGTAAGTAATTGATGGCTGACGCATTCTCTTTGAGAAGCCTCAGGTCAGCATCATCATAATCGTCTAAGTCAATTGCAACACGTATCCCATCCCACATTATAGTGGGAATTCTAGGGCTAAATTCTATTGCTATCCATGCTTGCATTCTTTAGGATTGAATGAAGTTTTCATGCTATTTTTATAAAATGTGTAGTACCGGCCATCAAAAAGTGGCAGCCTGGTCAAAGACATTCCTTCTTTAAGGAGTGTTGTCTACCATGAGCTGGAACTGAATTTATTGTAAGATATCCAAATCTTTAACTCTTAGATGATGAGTCTGAAAGCTGAGCATTTGCTCTGATACCACTTGTTGATTGCTTTAGTTTAAATAATCGAGTAGGGGGGGGGGTGAATGCGATTACTTAGTACTTTTAAAGATTTATAAAAATTGATTTCAAATTAGTTTTTAGATGCATGCTAAGTCAAGTATGTTGTTAGCTTGTCTGAAAAAAATAAACTACTCAGCTTCGTTGATATAGTTTATCTTCAATCTATGCTGAGTAAACTACTCAACTTAGATTGGTTTTTCAAGAAAAACTGATAGAATAGAGAGATGATGAATGAGTAAAGCACTATAAAGGTGATAAAAGGGTTTAAGAAAGATTAAACCTCAGATTTTATCTTGGTTTGAGCCCTAGCCTACCTCCAGTCCCTAGATTCCTTTCCGAGCTTTAATCCACTAGTAATTTCTTTCCTTCCTTAGGCGGAGAAGCCTTTACAGTGGGTAGACTAATTACAGAAAGTATATTTCTTTCTAACTACCACTCAAACTAAATTTAGGTAACCTTCTTAAACTGAATCAGATTTTGATTGAAAGATTTCTAATGAAAGATTTCAACCTATAAGAATGTTGAATCCTTTTACAATGTTAAGGCTTAGCTAGATTTTAAGTTAATTTGATTTCTCTCTATTACAAACAGGTGGGAAACTAAGTGTTTTCTTAAGATTGCTTGAAATTGGAATTTTTGAATGCTGATATTGCTAGGATAGAATTTTCAGCTCTTAAGAAATTCAAGGTGATTCACCCAGTTTGAACGTCTGCTTCAATCTTCTATTTATACTTGGAAGAGTTAGAAATAACCATTGCAAATTTTTCATCCTATAAGGTAGCTAAAGTTTTAGGACCTGCCACATATAAACTTTACACTCTGAGTGACAAAGAACTACCAAGGATCTGGAACATCTCCAACCTTAGGCCATAATTCAACAAAAACAACTCATAAGGAATTCAGGCCGCCGTACTCTTTCCTTCTTAAGGAATTTTTTCCCACTAGGTTTTTACCTTAAGAAGTTTTTAACAGGGTGGAGCCTCCAATATGAGTTTAGAGTCGGATGCATAGAATTTCCAAACGTAACATTCCAATTAATATAATCAATACAGTTCTTTTCAATAGTGCATGTATAAGTATTGATCACACCTAATATAAAACTGCACATATGAAATGGATTATATAAAACTTCAATGCGCTATAAAAATCAAGGCAACAATAAAGCATAAAATCACTCCTAATATAAAACTTCAATGCGCTATAAAAATCAAGGCAGCAATAAAGCATAAGGCCTATACGCTATAAAAAATCAAGGTGGTAATAAAAGCATAAGACCTATAAGTTGTAACATATGAAATTGCTGGAGGCGCCAGACCTTCAAAAAGTTAAAACAATTAGTTACAACATTCAACATGTCCTAGTCAAAATCAATATCTAGGCATCATTAAACAAAGTAGAATTGCAAACATTATTTCCATCAAAATATATATGCTAGTGTTGGAATCATATGTTTTCCAAAAAACACACAACAAGTACAAATATCACACAACATTCATCCAAAACCACAAAAAGGCATTAAGAAATCGTATTAGTACATTTTACTCAAGTATAAAAACTATACTAAGATTATCTATTTGTAGCACCGCTAGAAGAGGGGATTTTTTTTCTTAGGGATGCTCTTCTTGTATATCTTTATCTACTTCATCCACCCCAGCATCCTTTGCAACTTCAAGATTTTCACCTTCCTCTAATTATGCATACTCCACCTCAACATCCGTAAGAGAGGGTAAGGTATTTCATCAAGCAAGCTCTCCAGGGTACACAGATGAATCTCTTGACAAGCTTTAGTCAATCAGTTGCCAAATACCCACCAAGCTATAGCCGCCTTCTTCATGCTATCCATATACATAGAGATGCCTTGGTCATATACTTCAAGATCCTCTTTCTACTTTTGAATCAAACCTTCAGAGTCCTTGTTTTCCAGGCAACATGCTTCCTCAACCCCCTTCAATTCATTCTTTTGCATCTTTATCCTCTTCTTCAAGGTGGAGTTCTCCTCAGTCAACTAGTTTTTCTCACGGGTTGTAACATCTAAACCTTGTTCCACCCAACCCAAATGATTTCCCCTTCGACTAATATCAGTCGTCCGGTTAGCAATTGAACATGCAAACTTACAAGGTGGAATTTCAAAACTTGAAATTAACCCAAAAGATATCCAAAGCATGCCATGATTGATATAATGTAAGTTGAAACATTACATAGATGCTATTAGGTTTATAAAACTTATTAAAATAATCCTAGCATTTAAGTTAAGAGCATTACTAGTTGATGTGTTCCTTTCCCTTGGTGCGAAGTTCCCTTAGAGTAATTCGGCATAGCTCCGTTAGCACTAGCTTCCAATCTAGGAAAACCTCTATGATTGATACACACGAATCTTCACCGACTAAAATCTCCATTGAGGAGAAACCCGTTGGTAGGCAGTAACTGCTAGACCGCTTGAAGACCAACCCAAAAATATTTACTGAGAAGGCTCACTTCAAAAGAAAGAACCTTCTAAAGAATTCTTGTGACCATGGAAAAACTTGTGCAGGATCTCGCAAAAAATTTGCGAAGAAAAGATGTTGAACTCAGAGAGAAAGGCTGAGATGAAGCGATGAATAAAGGGGAAGGGGGAAACTATATATAGGGAAAAGGAGAGCTGAAAGATCCCCTTTTTCTAATGTGGGATAGGGAAAATCCTATCCCATAACATGGGTTAACCACGCGTATCCCTAAGATCCGCAGGCTGACCCTCGCAAAGCCCTCATATGCGGGCTTTGTGGCAGCTGCGCAAGCAAGGCCTTGTAGGCTCTCTAGCAAGCCCATCTTGCAAGTTGCACTAGTGGGCCTGCTGCTCGCTAGCGCATGATAGCCTAGCCAACGCGCACGCATGCCCTACCTTGAATAATCTATGTTCGTTGGGGTCCACTCATAAAGGGAAAATTCCCTTGCTCCGCTCCATTCAATTTTTACCAGTGCTCACTATAGAGGAGCAGTGGGAGCAAGAAAGCTATGGAGACCAGTAATGAGGGTTTTGCTTCAACTATCCCTTCCAAAGGAGAGAAAATCGACGTCAGTAAAGATGTTTCATCTGTGAAGAGAGTAGGGTGCTGCTCAAGTTATAGGTTAGTTAATATGAATTGTTCTCTGATGAGGTCAGCCATGATTGAAAACTATCCACATTAAGGTCATAATATTGATCTATATATAAAAATCTGTTCAGTCTCTCATCTTTTGTGTATGTGTGATTAATAAATGTGATTCTAAGAGTTTTTGGGTATGTGTAATTGGTAGTTGGCGTAATTAACTAGAGGGGCTCCCTTCAATCCAATTTTATAGGAATTACATATCAATAATGAAAAAAAAGTATTCTGGACGGTTCTGTTTTAAGAACCGTCCGTATTGAACAGTATTCCAGACATTTCTGTTTTAAGAACCGTCCGTATTGCTATTTGCGGATGGCTCTTTCAACAGAACCGTCCCTAATACACAACTGAAAAAAAAAGTTTTATAATTATTATAGCATTCCGGACGGTTATTTACTAAGAACCGTCTGTATTGCTCTTTATTCCAGACTGTTCTAAACCGTCTACATTAGTGCCTGACCAATGGAGTCGCGGGCTGTGCGGACGGTTCAAAACTGTCCGGAAAAGCCCAAAATAACCATCCCAAAAAGCCCATTTTGCACTAGTGCGAGTTAGCTTTTATTCATAAAAGCTTAGTATATTCAACACTCAGATAATTAAATTACACAAATGCGGTTAACATTTTCTGTGAGAGACATAATATTCTCTTTGATACTTTTCAGGAGAAAAGGTGTTGAAATTAAGGAAGATATTCAAGTGGTCCTCAAAACAAAAAGGTGTTAGTACGAAATGTTGGAGAATCCTCACTAAAGTCTGAGATAAAAGGAATCCTCTTACATGTGCCGTTTTTCAGTGTCCCGCGCAACTTTGCAACATCAACAAACTCAACGAATCATAAAAATCCACATTGCATCTTACACGCCTCTTTATCAGAATGGATTTCTTGAAGATAAATGTATTTTTAATGCTTTAGATTAACGGATTAATCTCGTGACTCAATGTTCAAAATCTCTATCTCTTAATATCTTGGAATTTGTTTCAAACGGGCAAATTCGAAAGATTTGAAGAGAAGAGAAATTGAGAAAGCTATTAGGATGAGAAGTTTGCAACGACTACTTCCAAGACCTTCAACTATAAATAGAAGACTGAACTAGACATTCAAACTTGGTGAATCACCTCGAATTTCTTCAATAGCTAAAACTCTGTTCAATCGATCACAGTTTTCAATAATTCAAGAAATCTAGCTAATAGAAATCGTCCAAATCAGTTTGTAATAGAGAGTTATCGCTTAAGATTTAACATTGTAAAGGATTCAACATTTTTATAAGTTGAAATCCTGAGTTTGTATATTTTGTTACGATATCTAAGTGACAATTTAGGAAGGGTACCTAAACTGGGTTTGAGAGGTAGTTAGAAAGAATGGTACTTTCTTTAACCTTATCTAACCATTGTAAAAGCTTCTCCGCCTAAGGGAGGAGAGAAACACTAGTGGATTAAAGCTCAAAAAGGAATCTGGGGACTGGAGGTAAGCAGGACGGCTGAACCAGGATAAATCTCAGGTGTAATCATTCTAACTTTACTCACTTGTGTTTACTGTGTGTGTCTCATTCATCGTTCTCTCTATTTACTAAGTTTCACTTGAAAAACCAATCCAAGATGAGTAAAGTACTCAGAAACAATTGAAGATAAACTATGCTAACGAAGCTAAGCATTTTATACTTTTTAGACTCAGCACAATGTCGTTTCACTCATCACGCATCTAAAAACCAAACTAGGTCAAA
>CATIWQ010072753.1:0-19463 GCA_949673415.1 Euphorbia schlechtendalii | reverse complement strand
AAAAATTATTATCATGGTAAAAGATTAAGCAAATTACTAATTAACTAGCTTTTAAACCAATTATCACATGGAAACCAGTATACATACTCAACCAATTTAAAGCACACCATACATGAATAGATGCTTTCAAATAGAAATAACTTCAAGCTACACTCCTTATCACACTTATATGCAAACATGTATATCTTGACTAAAACCAAAACAGCTTAATGAATATAACAATTCATTTAAAACTTAGTAAAAAAAAACCAGCATATAACTGACCTAGAAACATGCCACTAACTAGTGATAAAACAGAGATAATTTCAGATTTATGAAAAACATCTCAAAGGAAACATGACAAATACAAACTCTATTAAACACACAATAGATCTGAAATATGCTATCTAACAAGCATACAAACTCAGCAGATATATCATGAGAATTTTCATAACTGAAATTATAACAAAATGACAAGGCATAGGCATATTCTGAAACATGCTTTAAAAGACAGAAGAATAAAAATAGCAGCAAATATAGCAGAGGACAATACTATAACAACATGCCACTAACTATAATACAAAGCATTTCAGATTTAAAAAAAAAAATTTGGCCTTAACCAAATAGAGCCTATCCTTTAAGAGACAATCATAAAGATTCACATATAAAAAGGGAACTAGGCTCTATCAATCAATTATATACTCAAGAGACAGCTGTCATAACATGGACAAACAACAAAAGAATATGGATATAACAAACAATATGGCATTGATGGATGATGGACTAAGCATACTAACTATTCGGTCATGCTTAAAAGAATTTAACATTAAGAAGTCAATCAATATTATGAGATATATATGGCATGCTCCGAAAATAAAACTAAATTCAAATACCCGAAGAGAAAGATAAAAAACACTCTTACCATTCAGAACAAAAATAACTCTGTAAAGACATATCAATAGACTAATTAATCATGGCAATAACAAGCACATACACCCATCATTAAAATAGCTATACATCATGTTAAACAAGACAAAACACTCTTGAGAACTAAACAATTGATTACGTTAACTTTAAAAGAATATATTTAACTGACATAACACATAGTCAAATTTAAACCTTGCATATGACTCAAATTCATGCCATTAACCAGCATACCAATTTAGTCAGCAAAAAAAAAACTAAGTATACATAAAGACCAAACATGTTTAAAGAAGCACACAATTCAAAGAATGACAATAAAGATAATTCAGGATAACAAGTTGATCAGTCAAGAATCCTAAAGAAATAGTACTTCACAATCCATATCACGTGTACTTCTTATCAAATATGGCAGAAACACTTAGATTAAAACTCAATATTGTTGACCAAAGACTTGATCCTTATCAGAAGCACACAAAAAAAACTTTAAACATATTTTTAAAACCATTGGTTAACACTAGATAGAATCAAAATTTAATATATGCCTATGACATGAATCAAGTTAAAAAAAAACTTAACATGCCAAACAAACATATTCGATCCTAAATCTAACAAAAAAAAAACATTCCAGCCAGCATTATTAAGCATATAAATTTTTCAATAAGCATTTAAAGAAGAAAAAAAAATATACTTACAGAGCCTGATTCCCGTCTTCTTTAACAGATGAGGAAGAACAACTTGCATGAAGATAAAAGCTAAAGAAACGTTTACCTTTCAACCAGAGTGCATCTACAACTCTTAAGGAATCTGAGATGAAATCCAGATTTTCCAGAGAGTACCTCACATTTAAAACAACAGAAGAACAGAAGATCAGGAAACCGATCAAATCTTATATCGATATAAAAATAAAACATAAGACCGATCAGAAGAAAGAGCCTGAACAGATTAAATAACCTTCAAACTCATGAATCGCAGGCAGAAGTCAATAAACAAAAAAAATATTAAACAACGGAAACAAACAAAACTCAGAATACCAAGAATCATTCCACAAGAAGAACGCATGTAGAGAAAACTCAGGCAAAGATTAAATTATGCAGAGGTCAACTTTAAACTTCAAGTGCTAAAGAAAAATCACATAAACTCATAATCAATTACCAAAAACAGCATTCAACCGATTTCTCATCAAATCAAACAAAAAATTAGGCTCTGATACCACATGTTGGGAATTAACCCCTAATTTATCGCATTTAACATTTCAAGAAATAACAGATTTATCAATTTACAATCAATCGAAAAAGCAGAAATCTAAATGACACAAGATATTTAAGGAGTTCCCCCCGATTCAAGTTTAACGCTGAATTTGGGGTACATCTCCGGCAAGGTTTCAGTAGATTTCATTAATGGCAACGAAAAGCACAAAGGTACAGATACAAGGCCAAGAATCCATTTCAATCAATCAACAAGCTAACCAGTAAACCAACCACAATTGAAAGCTTAAGCAATAACAAAGAATCGAAATACAAATCACCTAGAGCTCAGCCAAAATCGCAACCTTACAAAGCCTCAAAGAAACAGAGAACATTACCAAAACCAAGCCTCTCTTCTCCTTTGATCCTCACTGAAATCACCTAATCGTATGACCACCTTCACATGAGCCAAGAACGCTTCAAGACTGAATCGAGCACATGGCTCCGAAGAAGAAAAGATATGTAGAAGAGATAGAGAGAAAGGGATTTTAGATGAGAGAAAAAAAGGGAGAAGCTTACTAAACACAGAGGAGAAGAAGGAACTTATATAGTTAGGTTAATAAAGGGTAGGGCTTTTGGGTTGCAAAAAGAAACGTGGTTAGTGGGCCAGTAATGTTACTTAGGCAATAAATCTGCCAAGCCAAATCCATATGGGCCAACAGAGTTGATAGTGGATTAAATCTTGGACACGAGTTTCCAATGACTGGATTAGGAAGAGGTTGAACCAGGATAAAATCTCTGTTTGCATATTTCCTTACTCTGCTTTATTTTTGTGTTTTTAATTCCGCATCTAAAACACTTAATATATAAAGGGGATTCTGAGTAAAGAATATTTACTCAGAAGCATCTTCAGAAGTAACCTTCTGAAGTAAAATAGTGAACTAAAAAATGAGTCATTCACCCCCCTCTGATCTATTATACACCCTACTGGGTCCTACATAAACAAACAAACACAAACATGTCAAAACTCGACTCGGCTCGTTTACAACCCTATAGAGGCTAGCCTATATATAAAACTGGGTTTTTTGGGTTTGAGTATGTGCTTTGATCGTAGGTGTGGTACGGTCCATTAACTCTACGGGCTCGTTTGGGTGCGGAATAGCTATTCCGTGGAATAGGAGAAAAATGAACATAAAAAGGTGGAGTGTTAGCTTAGAGCCCGTCGTCGGGGTGGGATAGGTATTCCGAGCTATTATACAACTCATGGAATAGCTATTACCTTTTCGAGGGGAGGAATAGTTATTCCATGAGTTATATGATAGCTAGGAATAGCTATTCCATCCCGACGACGGACTCTAGGTAAACACTCCACCTTTTTCCATTCGTTTTTCTCCTATTCCGCGGAATAGTTATTCCACCAACCAAACGAAACTTACGGGTCTAACCCAGTCAGTTTTGTCAGTATCAAAACCATCTTAACCTTATGCGTTCCACGCCCTTTTCCCCTTGTCCCTTTATCTTTTTTTTTTAAAAAAAGGATGCTAGCCTATTCAATGGAGGTGAGAGACTAGATCATGGTTGTGTGGTTTGGAGCACTACTAATTCAATGATTGACTCGAGATGTTCTTTGTTTTCGAAGTTGATGGAAGTAATTAGTTACCGAGAAGCACAAAGTTCGCTCATAAATAAAGGTTTCCGGAAGATGTTGATTGAGATGGATCCTCTTTCAATTATCAATTCTTTGATTATAAGTAGTAATTCTTGTGGCATAAAGTAGGTTTTTTTTTAAAGACATCCATTTGCTTGCCAAAAAGTTTTGAATTTATTAAATTTAAGTAGTTCATAGATTAGCAAGAGTATCTGATTTGTTATATATTGGGACGAATGAGAATACCTTCCTTTGTTCATTTGATGCATTGCATTTTTTTATTAATGGAATTATATTTGATAAGTATTTCCTCTTGATTGTGTAAATTTAAAATCTTTATTATTATAACTAAACACAAATAACTTGTTTATTTTCACGACATCGTGTTCACAATTTTAATTTATTATTAAAAGACCAATAAATAATATTAGTTAATTCCAAAAAATACATTAACTTAATAACTGAAATTGTTATGATCCTTAAAAATTATATGTTCGAATCCATACATATTCTACGTGAGAACGTCATTTATATAATGTCATTGCACAAACTAAAAAAAAGTCTAACATACAACCACCTTGGTTAATAAACAATATAACAAGTTTGTTTGTATCTTTCAAATATTGACATTCCTATTTAATTGGAAAAAAAGTATCCTCGCATATAATTTTGTATAGCGAATACTATTTTTACGAAATTCCTTATAATTATACAATATAGTTATAAAAAAAATTAAATGCATGGACAGTAGAAAAAGTCTTAGGTATTTCATGTCATTCTTTGAATTGAATTATGAACTGATACCCAAAAATGTCATCTTTGTCGACTTCATTCTTCGTGGGGTTTTCGGGTTCTTCGAGATCTTTGTGCTTCGTTGAGATTCCCGTCGAGCACCTACAAAACAAGGCTTGCCGGGGTTCCGGCGAAGCCCCTCCGATGCTTAAGTCAGTTCTTAAGATGGAGGAGAGATGGGAGTTTCCTTGTGGGGAATTAAGTTACCTTTTGGAGAAAATGGGTCTCTCTTTTATAGATGGAAAGGTAATGATGACATAGTAAGTAGGCCTAGATATAGGCATAGGCTTAGGGCGGCTTAGCTAGGAGTAGGCTTAGGGTGGCCTAGCTAGGAGTAGGGTTATCTTGATATCATGAACTATGTAAAACACTCATATATATATTGTGAGAAGTATAAGCTATAAAGGGAATTATGTTAATACTTAATAGAATAAGGACAACAAGTCAACAATGCAATTGAGATAATAAACATAAAGTTAAATATTTTGATAATGTTAAACAGGTGGAAGTAGGAATATGGTCCAAATGTGAAAATATAAATAGAAAGGAAATTGCCCCTTCTGCCTACCCAACTAATTTGGTCCTACTTCTAACTGTTTCTTTGTATTTTATGCTCAAATCTGTCCACTTGCTATTCTCCAACCAATCAAATTTGTGTCTATACTCTATGTAATTTCTCACTGATAACTTCAAATCTACTTCTACGTTAATGACTACGTTTGTATATACGTCAATTTTATATTCACTTGAAAAGGGTAACAATTATTACGGAAAATATTAATTTTTAGAAAAAACCAGTAATGCTTTGGGAATAATCGCAGTTTGATTTGGACATTTTGGGACATAGCCTAAATCAGAAGCCAAAATTTTGACTAAATTGAAAGGGTTCAGTAAATTAAAAAATAGAGATATAACTATAAGATTGTTTATATCAAACTTTTCACATTTGTGATATGAAATAATCATAAAATTATAAGACACAATATTGGAATTAAGGCAAAAGAGCATCCTTAGTTCAGAATAACAAAGCTTGGTTACTTTGATATATGATTGTGAATAAAAAGGCAGGTCGATCAAACACGTAAATAACATCCTTAATCATATGAGATTAATCTATTTCCTAATTAAGGGTGTGTTAGTTAGGTTGTGGTAGGAATCATGGTTTAGGCAAAGCCTATAATTCCCAATTTATTTACTTATTAATACTTTATAAATCAAAGTTGATGTCGTCAATTCATGGAATTTAATTATTGTACCACTGTTTGGAGTTGAAAAAGTATGATCGTTATTTTGATTGTGCCAAAAATATGTGGCATGATGGATGCAAAATTTAAATGTGCTGTGTTTTGTTAATGAATCGGCATTCCCCACTACTAAAATAAAAAAGGAAAGAAAATGGCATGCATTGGAATCATGAAGAAGCCATTTGGATTTCCAACTCCGAAAAAGTTCATATCACTTTTTGCATCTAATCATGCGTTGTGCTATTGATTATAATCCCTCTATGTCAAAAAAATTATCACTTAAGGACTTTGGAATAATTTTAAAATAACTGTCGTTTTAAGATTCCGATGCATTTTTTTTTAAAATTTCATCTATTTTACTCTTGTTTAATGCACATTGGAAATGATAAAAAGAATAATCAAATTTTAAATTAACAAAAGCCATAGGGATAAACAAGTATTTTTATCACTTTAATTAGTATTGACAAATAACCTAAAAGCGACAGTTATTTTGAAATAGAGGGAGTGTATCTTATTCTGCATATGTATATGTATGGTAACACTATACAAACCAATGTATAATGCATCGTATGTAATTATCAAAAAATGTCATACCTAAAGACTGCTATGTAATAATACTAAATGTACAAGAATGCATATCCTCCTAATTATCTTCAACAACATTTAACAATTTTCTATATAAGCTTGTGGTATGAATTGCGGGTAAGTAGGTGTTTTTCAAGGAATTGCGGGTCAAATGGCAAGAAAGTATAAATAAAAAAAGGAGATGGTCAGGATACTAAGTCCGATTAAAACACAATAAATTAGGAACTGGAATTACTCACAAGCCTAGTAATTTATGGTTATGATTAAATATTGATGTGGATCTTTTACCACATCAAATAGGGATAAATCAAATCAAACAATACAACTTTTTCCCAAGACTTGTCATATTGCATTAGGTTGAATTTTGTAGTGGTACGGTTGACACCAAGTTGGGGTACACAACACAAAAGTAGGTTAGAGGCATAAATATTATATCCTATCCCATGTTTGTTAGAGACCAAAACACAACAATTTTGGTGTTTTTCATTCAAGTCTTGAATTACGAGTGAGGCCTATGACACCTGTTGCAGGCTTATGCACCGACGCCTCCTCCTCCATGCCCAATAATTGAATCCTCCTCTATACAATGCAATTATAAATTCACAGGTTGACTTCAATCTTCTTTTCTACTAATAAAATTTTCTTAGAGCCACGATCCAAATTCACTTGTCTCAATACTAACACGTAGAGAAAATTTTAAGGAATCGTTTCGGAAAAATTAACGGTTTAAGAGATATAGTTGTTTTATGTTAAGAAATTCAAACTAATTAAGAGATAAAAGGTTATTGTTAATATTAGTGTTACTCACCAATGTATTAAAATTGAAAAATATAACAAGATAAAATTACAATTAAATATAATACATTATCATTCTTGCAAAGCACACATCATGATACGCATGGGCTTCACTGTTAGCCGTTGACTGGTAGGACAAGTTGAAGTGTAATATTGATTTCAAGCCCAACCGAAAACTATTAGCAATTCACATTCTCAATTTTAATTGTTTAATTAAACAACAAATTAAAAACATGCAGTAGCGTAAAGAAAAACTGAAAAACGACAATTAGTCTTTTGAGAAAGAAATACATAGAACTAATATGTAACTCTTCATCCTTTAATAAGAAAAAACATCATAGAATGTACATACAAATCAAGAAAGCAAAATGTAAAATGCACGCTACCTTCTCCTGAATATCATGCGTGAAGGCTCATGTAATGAATGCAATGGCATCCCACAAAATGTGCTACTTAATAATTATACAAATATACTTAGTAAGTAACTAAAAAGTAAATAGTAGATACTAAGAGAAAGTTCGTAAACTTCCCACCGTATTTTGCTCGAATTCTTTAATTGTGGGAGCAAGCTTCTTCATATTATCGTCGTACACATAGGGAAGCTTATTGTACAGAGTCACGTTTTTCATACCTGATTCACCAACAAATTCTCTACACACTTCACCTTTTACTTGAATTGAGTTATGGTAGTGGTAATAACGTATCTTGGTCTCTGTCTTGTGCAATGTTTTTCCAGCTACATTCTCCGACATATGAACTCCCGTTGCATATGCATTTTTTGCCTGGATTGCGTATTTTCTATCCCTTCGAATCCCTGTTCTCGATTCCCTGAATGTAAGCTTCTCGAAACCCCATTCCCTGTTTCATTCAATTTGATCCACGCTAATATTAACCATGAACATCTACACCACATGCCAGTCAAGGCCTGCTTAATTTTTACATTTTTTATTTTTCACTATACAAAATGGTGCAGTAATGTCTTTCGTACAGAAAATCTAGTCCATTTTTATTATGTAATATGATTTCTGCTGGTCTAGCGTTAAATCTCTACACATTACACTACGAACAAACGCCAGCAAATAATATAAGTTTCAGTATAATCGTAATCTAATAAAGATGCATTTCTCACATATACACTACACAAGAACTTGCATAATGCAACACTAAATGGGCTGAACTAAAGTTGAACGGAGCCTAAGCTGGCCAGTAAAACAACTTGCAGTTTCAAAATTCTAGCAAATGAATCACTTAAACGTTACTTAAAAGAACAAGTTTTCTTTTTCGAGTTTATCTGATTTTATTTTACTTCACAGTCAATAATTATTAAACAACAGAAGCCTTGAAAAGTATAACTTCACACATTTATATAGACAACAATCACCGACCTAATTCCGGAAATGAGCTAAATTTGCAAAGATGATGGCGACATTGGTTTTGGGTGGAGGAAAATTGTGAATTACCTGGAAAAATCCTTGGGTGAATCGTTCAAACACAGCATACTTGACATTGGATTCTGCTCAATGGTGAACTGTGTGTAGTCGGAGAAGTCAGTGAGAACGGATTCCAGAGTAATTCCGGGAGGCAAATAAATATACTCGTCTACATCAAAATAAAAGGTCCAGTTGGCAGCATAACGGTACCTATGCAAGCAATCGTTTACCACTAGGAACTGGTTATAATAATAGCCATCAAACTCAGCCTGCCCTCTAATATCCTGAACCGTGGCTCTCCCAGCTCGCACCCACGGCTCAAGCGCCGCTCTGACCTCAGGGCTCACACCCCCTGCATCGTGAAACACGAAATGCGAACTCGGCCCAAAGAACCACGCGTGGTACGCAATCCACTCTCTCACTCTAGCTGCGCTCAAATTCCCGTACAAAGAAGAGCCGCAGTAGAGATATTCATACTGGTACGGCGGATGAAACTTGGATTCATTGTAGCTCCCTGCACTTTCCTCTAGTACCATCATTTTCTCGAATTTCCTCGGAGATTCCCCGTAATATGCATTCAGCATCAGCTTTCCACCTGCATTGTCTAGGTTAGGATTCACGGCAAATGTGCAATTCACAACCACCACGGTGTACACGCGTCCGTACCCCCAATCTGGAAGCATCTTGTATGCTTTCGCCCTCATTGATGTCCCGTTGTTCGAGATCCACTCGCATTTGTACCACGGTTTCCCAAACACATGGATTGGCTTCGACGCCAACCCAACGACGGCGAATGTCTTTGCTCCCCCGCGGTATGCTCCCATCTTAACAAACAGAGCCGCGGCGTTGCCGTACGCTTGGAAGTTCCGCTTGTTTGGGTCCGCTACCGGAGCTGAGTATTTCTGCTCTGATAAGGAGGTAGTCGGAAATGATGAGATGTTCCCGGCGGTGGCAGGGGCGGAGCAAGAGCGAGTCGTGGATAAGAAGTTGTGGTAGTAAGGAGGAAGATTCCAGATGAGCATTACAAGAGTAAGGGCGAGGAAGGTGGCGACCAATGGCTTAGTCTCCAAGCACAGCGGTAGCTTACCGCCGGCGACGGAGGGAAGCGGTGGGAAGCTGTCCTTTTTCATGGAAGCGGTGGCTGCGACTAAATGGTCAAAGATGAGTCCACACATATACCCGAATGTAACCGACACACACTCTCAAGAGAGAGGCTAGTTTCCTTTTTCGTTTAGTTAATGTGTAGTAAATTACATAGGGGTCTAGAACTTCATAGTTATTACATAAATGACACGACAGCTGTTGGCCGTTAGATAGGAATGAGTGATGGGTGTTGATTGGTGGCCTGTATTGATATCCCAGGCTGGCCCTCTATGATTATGCTACGTGGACCCCTCTTCTCACTAATTCCAATGGATCCCTCCTTTCATCGTTTCATTTCGTTAATTCAATCATCTTCTTTTTGGTTTTTTTCTATTATACACAACCATTTTTAGCTATAATACAATCAATCAAGTATTATGGCCTATTGTCCCAAATGGGTTTTTACTTCTGAAACTCATTCCAACCCTATAACTGTTTTCGAACTCGGGCTAGGCTAAGCTCGTTTGAATTGGGGTTGAGTTTAAGGCTTACTTGATGAGATATACAGTAACGAGGAATGTACATTTATTATTTATATTTTTACACATGAATAATTGATGCATAAATAAAGAAGTGGATCTGAATTGCAACATATCTTATCACAGGCTGATTTTTCATTTTTTTAAATAGGTTGATTAAGGAAAACAATGCCTGTGTCATGTGAAACGAGTAGAAAATCCCGATTGTTAATTAAGGCAATCCGGCGTTATAATTCTTTAATCTATTAATTATTTATCTCTTATCTAACAAAAATTGAAATGCAGATAAAACATACCAAGGTTACAAAACTGACATATATTATGGTTTCAATTGGAGTTATGCGGCAAAACGTTGATGGGCCCTAAAATATGCAAAAATAGTGAAAATAGAACGAAAATGGAGAGATTCCTCGATTATAAGTTTCATGTTTAAGTGAAAAAAAATAATAATGTAAGTTTGTAAGTTAGACTAAATAGTATGGTGTGTATTTTTTCTTGCCGTACAACTTCTTTGTTTGATTAGCTAGTGTTGTAGGCATGTCATCTCCTAGACGTTGTAAAAAATAAAATTTTTATTATTTTGATTCTTGTCACTGTTGGATTACTTATGTGATAATTGATTCAATGATAATAAAATATATACGATGAAAAATAAAATTACCATGTTCCACATCCTTTTTTAGGGCAACATTTTATATTTTTTTGTCTTATTAATATATAGACAACATAGAATACTATTTATAAAATATTTAAAATAAGAATAAGAATTTAAAAGTTGCATGTCCACCGATGGAAATCCTTAGTTTAAAAAAAATTTGAAAATTGCATATGATACAAACATGAATAGTTTATTTTTTAAAATAATAACCAAAAGTACTAAATTAAAATAATTATATTTGCTATATAGTTACAATTTAAAGTTCACCACTATTTTCTACAATATGGAGTATTATATGAAGTATTTTCTACTATTATAACATCATCTTCAGTAAACCAGTGTAAAGATGAAGTTAAAACAAAAAAGTAAAATTCAGTTTTCACTGCTAACAGAATTAAAAATGCAGTATTTGATGGAAGTGGCCCCTACAATTAACACCGACAAATTCATGGTAATGATCGGCCGACATACGATCTCGACCAGACAACCACACGCCCCCATTCTTTGTGGTTCCAGTTCCTCTACTTCACTCTGTTAATGCTAGTACTGTGTTATAATTTGGGGAATTTCTGGGATGTTCACGAAATCGCGGAAATATTTTTGGATTGAAATTTATTTAGTCAGTTCATCAAATTTTTAATCGGATAAAATCAGAAAATATGTTAAGAATTAGAATTTGATATTTGCTGTGAAAAATACAATCGAATTTTTTTCGGTAATTGCCAATTTCGTTTTTGGTGAAATAAATAACTAAAATGTCAATAGACATGTTGTTTCGGGTAGCTGTCATGTCTAAAGGACATGTTTTTTTGGATTTCAGTTGTGTCAATAGATATGTTGTTTCGGGTAGCTGCCATGTCTAAAGGACATGTTTTTTCGGACACACTGTTTCGGTCAAAAAATTCATTTTTCTGATGAATTTTCCAAATGATATGTATATTTACGAATAAAAATTTTCGAGCTGACCAGCATGGGACGCTGCCCCACGGACCCGCTAGGGGCTGCCGCCCCTTACACTTCGCCGAGGGGCACTGTCCCCGGATCTCAAATCGTAACCAAACCCGAACAAGTGTGCATTCCGTACTCTCCTGACTTGTTCGATGAAATTTCACGATCACATTGGTCAAACCAGCCGATCCAATTACACTAAAATACCAACATATTGTGAATATTTATAAGAATAAAACATATAATATATTGAGAAAAAGTATAAGTGTGTTGTAGTATTTATAAAAATGTCATCTTAAACATTTATAGTATAATTATTTCACAATTGTTATATCAACTTTTAAATGTAACATATATTAATTAGTTATTTGTGTGATAAAATATATGGTTTAACAGTCTAGAATTGCTATTCCAAATACTAGCAGATGTCACACTGTTTCCGTTACAACCATTTATTCATTTAAAAAAACTGGCAAATTTCAATTTTTTTTGGCTTCTTGCAATTTCTCCTCTACTTATGTCACATGTAAGAAGTTAAATGAGAGACATAATTAGAGATAATAAACTCGTGTCTGCTAAGTAATACCTAAGTCACCCATATTCTATTTTCCACTCACAATTTAAGATGTATGTAAGGTTTGCTTGATAGTATTATATGAAATGAAACTATTAAACAAAAGAGCAAACACAATCTATTTTACAGCGGAGGTCCATCTCTGGAGTGGACAGCGTATTTCATGTATTTCCTCTTTTAATATATTTATAAAACAAAGTTCCTCTTTCGAGATACCTTTTTGGAATTATAAAGAAATTAACACACAAATAACCCACTCAAAATTTAATTAAGTTATTCATATAGTATGGGAACTTAAAACGCTAAAGCTATAGAGCTAATAATGACTTGAAATCAAATTCTCCCCGTCGAACAATGGTAAGTGCTTGATTACAACTATTTTTCGTTAATTTAGAAACAAAAAGTAATCATTAAGGGAAAAAAAAAACAAACACAACAACTAATAATAACAATTGCATCAAAGACACATGTCTTCGTTCAATTTTTTTACACGTGTCTAACACATGGTAAACAAAAAATGACTAATAGGAGTGAAACTGAAACAAAAAATTCTAATTAGTAAGACACTTATAAAAAGACAAATTATAGAATGTTTGTGAAGTGCGAATAAAGTATCATTTAAATCTTGGGATTTTCACCAACAATATTCAGTAAAAATTCTTCAAGTTAGTTAAGTTGCCGTATATATACACAACGAACATGCAAATCTTTCGCAATTATCATACATATCTGTGTTTTACTTGTCATTGAAGTAAAACAAACAACTAATAATTTGGGTATCAATACACACTTTGTCAATCTGATTCATATATATAAACTCATTTTTCAAGATGCTCTCTCTACTCACTGCTTACTTACATTACATATTTTCTATATATAAGAAAAAAACAGTGAGTGCACATCCCTTTCAGTAGGTAGTCATAAAATAATTTCTTTATTTTCAATGTAATAAAAGCAAAAGGGTGAGTTTTCTTTGGCATCGAATATAAAAAACACTGTTGGGGGATTTGGATTCTGTAAATGTGATGAAATTATTAATGGGAAACCAGAAAAAAGCTAGTTACTTATGATTTGCATCAAACTAAAGTGAAAAGAAACCTTGACTTTCTTGCATTTTAGCATCTTATCTATATTTTAAAATTTTTGCATTGTATTTCCCGCAACGATTCCTACTTAGGAACAGGATCCCTATACCTTTAAAGTCATTAATTTCATTGTATTTTACTTTATTTAATATATATATATATATCTATCTTAATTTAGTAGCTGTCCTTTTTCTATTTATTAATTGTCACTGCTAATATATTTAACATTTCATTAGATTATATTTAGATGCATAATCAAGATTCTGAGTTCAACTTTTCTAAATTATTGATACGTGTGTTTTGCATTATTATTTATCTACTGTGAATTAGACACACACAACTATATTTTTAAAAAATCTGCATGGCTAGGCTTGCATATGGTTAACTTTGCAGCAAAATAAATATTCTTGTTTGTGTGATGAGAAGCGAAGCACCAAAAAAGGAATAGAATAGGTAAGAGGGCAGCTTCATGAAAGACAGATCAGTGAAGAAGATGAATTCTTCAGTTGCATTAAAGAAGAGTAATTCAATGAGTGCCGTTGAATACCCAGCGTCTCCTCCCATAATTGGCCCCCAAATAGTTCATTATGGTCACCCTCAGCACCCTTTGTACCAGCTTGACCTTCCTGACCTTTTCACCTGTGCCGGTTGCAAAGAGTTGGGTTCTGGCAAAAGGTTCACTTGCCAACTATGCGACTTTCAACTCCATGAGTTCTGTGCCTTGGCTCCTAAACAGCTCCATTCTCATCCTCTCCATATCCAACACCAACTTGTGTTCTCAACTAAACCAGGTATAAATAACAAACTTGGTTGACGCGATTTAAATACTCTAAATAAAGATTTTGTTTTTATGAAAAATCATTCGAAAGGGTATACAAATTAGATAACATTAATCTGTTGTTTGATTCAGCGAAAGGCGGAATCCTTAAATCAAAGTGTGATGTGTGTGGAAAAACAGCAAAAGGGTACATTTTTAGATGCAACGGCTGCAGTTATCAGATGCATCCATGCTGTGCTATGCTGTCCAATGAAATCAACATTACAGTTCATCCTCACAACCTAAGCATCATGCCTAATGGATCAGAAGCCGGCTTTGCGTGTGGAGAATGCAAAAGATCAAAGAGATCAGGGCGGCTGTATCGTTGCACAGTTTGTGAGTATTATTTGCATGCTGTTTGTGCAAAAAATATGGTCAATGGGCTTGAAGCCAATGGCATCAAACCAGTACAAAAGCCTACCATGTTTGGCACTGCAGCTCGCCTCGCCTCTCAGGTAAGTTCCACCCACACAGTTCATGTATATACATAGTTTTTCTGTTAACCGGAACTGACACCTGTATAGGTAATCATCGAGTTCATAGGAGGACTAGTTGAAGGGCTGGGAGAAGGAGTTGGGCAAGCCTTGATTCAGAGTGTTGCAAGAGGAAGGCGCCCCCCTCCTAGACCCCCATCTCGTTGATTTCTAGTATTCAATCAACACTACATATATTTATAAATTTACCTATAATATATTTGCCTCTCTTTATAGCTCATGTGATTTATGTTTGAATTGTGCAATTAAGTATGCATTGGGTGATATTGTTGTTGTATAATGGTTTTATCAACACTTTATAATTTTTAAGTAATGTTATATTTATTAACTCGATGTTCTAACAGCATATATTCATTTTCTGCTCCTCCATTTACTGCTAAATATAATATTGTAACGCTGAGACCTGAAAGTTTAAATCGTTGACCCAAACTAGCAAATGGGTCAACAAGATTTCACAACAATTTGACAGTTTTTCCAACAGAAGATGTTTCAGATTAGAATCATAAAAAGTTTGCTACTTTGGTCTTCATCAGTGGAATAGAACATAATAATTTAATAATTCATTAGCATTTCATAAATAACTAAATTTTTCTTCAAATCTGGATTAATTCCAGTAATCTTTTGGCGATGATAATGACATTTTTGCTTCTCTTATCTGTATGCTGTCTAGCACTACATATGCTTTTAACAGAAAAAAATAAAGAAATATTCTTACAAAATATGAAATAGTTGCAGCTAGATTAGGGGAACATCTACTATAGTATAGGATTGTGGAGATCATGGGTGTATCATAAATGGAAGCATTGATCAACGGCCACGTTCCACATCGAAAACTACCCTTTCTTTTGTACTGTCATATGCTATATCTGCACTGTCATTCTGAGACCGCTTCTGTAGCAAGCATTCAGCGAAACTGATCTCTTCCTTTTCTTCTGCCCAAGAATGTTTTCTGGACCCTTGTAGTTTCTCTAGTTCTGTCGCCACTTCCTTCATTGTTGGCCGTTCATCGCCGCTCATGTTCAAGCAGCTTTTTGCTAACTCCGCTACCTGTACAAGGTTGTCCGAATTCGCTTCCAGTAAAAGCCGGCTGTCCAGTATCTTCCCGAGGCATTTTTGCTTCATCGACAAGGTAAAATACAATGCGAGATTTCTCTCGTCCTCTGCTCTGTCAAACGATATCACCTTCTTTCCTGTCAGCAACTCGGCAAGCACTACTCCAAAACTATAAACATCGCTCTTCTCAGTCAGCTGACTAGTAAGGAAATATTGCGGATCCAAATACCCGAGCGTTCCTTGTACCAAAGTGCTGAACTTAGTCTGGTCTAGAGGAACAAGTCTCGAAGCGCCAAAGTCCGAAACTTTGGCCCTCAAGTTATCGTCAACGAGAATATTCGTTGACTTGATGTCTCGATGAATGATGGGAGGGGATGCTGCAGAATGCAAGTAGGCAAGTGCTGCCGCAGTTTCGGCTGCAATCCTCAACCTGCTTTCCCAAGAGAGTGAAGAGTCGTGGATATGGTAGTGAAGAGTGCCGTTTGTGATGTACTCGTAAACGAGTAAGGGTACTTGGGTCTCGAGACAGCATCCGAGTAGTTTGACTACATGTTTGTGGTTTATATGAGACAGAATCACAACCTCGTTTATGAATTGTTCTACTTGGCTTTCGTCGATTACTTTTGACTTCTTGATAGCAACTGTTGTGTTGTCTGAGAGAGTGCCCTTGTAAACTGTGCCATTCCCTCCACGCCCCAGCACACAACTTTCATCAAAGTTGTTTGTCGCGTTCCGAAGTTCCTCCACCGCGAAAATCTTGGTAGTCTCGATCGATCTCTCCCTTAACGAAAGTTGCTGTTGTAGCAGTAACCCGCCGTTTTGTTGGAAGAACTTCTCTCTCAGCTCAAACTTTTTTTTCCTCTGCAACCCCCAGTATGTCCAAGAAGCAGCAACGAACAGAAACAAAATTCCTAGTCCAACCCCTACAAAAAGGTAAATTTGCCATCAGGGATGAGATACCAGAAAAAGTAGGTTACTGTCTCAACAATAATACAGAAGAATTACCGAGAGTAAATTGTAGAATTGGGAAGTCTTTCTGTTCAGGTATACAGCGAACACCGTCTTTTTGGCCATCATCGATGGTGCCCTTTGGACAAGTGCAGAAATAACTCCCCGGTGTATTGTTGCATATCCCTTCACAGGGATTGCTTTCTGGGTCTGAACATTCATCTATATCTGATACCATCCAAAGCAACAAAACTATAAGTATGATGTCCGCCTCAAATTCACAACAAATTAAAGGACCAATCTTTATGTATACCTTGGCAACCCTGAGGAAGATAGGGATTTCCTTGGTAACCTTGGTTGCAGTAGCATCGGTATCCAAGGCCGTTGGTTGAGTTAGAACAGAAGCTGTTTGGCCCACAAGCTGTTGAGTTTTGGCAAGTTTGGAGGCCAATGACCCAGTCAAGCACTACAGGAGCGGAAGTAACATTTTCAAAGCTTACAGGGTTGTTGCTACTGAAATTCCAGAGATCGGAAACCCGGAATTGGAACCAATCCTGCTGTGCCAGGAACGCATAGCTGCAAGGATTAAACTTCCAGGATTTGGTATGATTATGATAGCTTCCTAAGTCAATATTCAAAGTGCTGAGACCCCTTGGTATGGAAGTTTGACAGCAGCCGATACCCGAACAAGATCCATCGATGACATGCGAAGTATTAGTACAAAGGGAAACACACCCGCTTTCAAAGGTATTGTCTTGAGGATCAGACATGAAAGCACTGGTGTCGCAGCCGATGGCAGTGAACTTGTTCTGAGTATCAGAAAAGGAATAAACTTGAGGAAGTGTGATTTGCTGATTGTAGCGTTTAGAGCTACTCCCAGTCTCATTGTAACAGTCGTAAGCAACCCACAAGCTAACAATCAACTGCCCCTGCAACGAAATGTTGAGGACTGGAACATTGCTATCGGGGCCTAAGAGAAGCAGAGGAGGGTCATAAGTATGATCACAGATCAACTCATGCGCTTCTTCTTTGAAACATGTGCGATCCCCCATACCAAATGGGTAAGGCACACTTATGTTTCCGCATTGTTGTTCGCAATATGACGAGGTGAATGCTGCCACTGCTTGAACAAGAAACCCCACACTCACCAATGCGTATCGAAACATAGCATTCTCCCTCCGAGTTTATGATGCTTGAATCAAAGATTCAATCTTGCTCTCTACAATATGCTGCCTGAAAATAAAAAGAGCCACAATAATATTAAACTAGCACAATATCAGAAACTAATCGGAATTTCCTTCTGTTTTAGTCACTGTATAATCTTAAAACTGATTCTGTAATCTTAAAAATTTTACTACTTTACATGATATGGTAAACAACTTACACGGATGTGATTATGCAAGCATCTTGGAGGAATACTGCGGACAAACAAAAACCTACAAAATTTTGACTTTGAAATTTACAATGCCGGAAATCAACAACGTAAATGAGCAATGCAGAGTTGTCCTTTTTCCCTTTTTTTTAATGTTGAGATAACAGAAGGCGGTTTCCTAGTAAGCAGTAACTCTTATTTTTGCAGTTGCAGTTACTAGATTTTATGGCTTTTGATGGTGTGTTGTCTTAATTGCCACATGTCAACTCCCAATTAAGATAAGCTTTAAATCCTAAATCACTCAATCCAGATGTTAATACATGCTGTTTCTCTCATTCAACAATTAATTACTTCACATTAGAAAAAAAATAAGCATAAGAACAAAATTTGCTGAAACAAAAGCGACTTGCTGGGTTGAATGAAAGGATAAGCAAGGGGCACATACCAAAATAATGCCTTGTTTTGCCCTTTTCAGTTCAGTTTAAAAAGTAGCCGTTTTCATACTTTCCCTCGTCGTGAATACTGACATTGTCATTGTGATCCTTTTTCGTTTAAACAAACATTTAACGATGAAATATTTGGCGGAGTTTTGAAGTGCTACAAGTTCAGTTTGAGACGGTGGAAAGAAGAAATGGGACATGGGCATAGACCATATGCTTGTTATTTCAAATATAGTTGGTTTAACGCACCCACCGCTTTTAACTTGTCCAACTTGGACTCTTGACCCTCAACTTTTAAATAGGTGATTTTACGCCTTTGCCATATTAAGGCAAAAATATTTTGACACCCTGCCATATTTTTAGATTCTCCTTTTTGTTATACGCGATCCCCTTTCAAAATTTCACAAACTAACTTACACTCAATTTAATCTCAGCCTCTACCAAAACTTAATCTGAAGTCTTCTTCCTCTTCGTTCATTTTCAACCTTGCTCCATCCTCTCTTCTTCGTTTCAATCCTCATCCTTGGATAATGCATCCTGTAAATCCTTTTTTTGATGCTTTTTATTTTGCTTAAATCCAGTTTCTCTGATTCTTGGTTACTCATGTTTTTTCTTCCTCTTTTTCATGTATTTCTTTTCAATCTCCGGATTCACGATGATATCGCAAGTTACTTGCCATAGGAAGTCAGTTTACTGGTGGATCTGACGTTATTTCACATTAACTCTTACAGTTTATTCTGTATTGAGATGGATCTGAGTAACAATCAGTTCGTTAGGAAGTTTCCTTGAGTTTTGCTTCAGTTGCCTACACATTGGATCTGCAAATTCAATGATATTGAAGGAACAGTTTGATTCCATCCTATCACTGAGT
>CATIWQ010072728.1:0-31545 GCA_949673415.1 Euphorbia schlechtendalii | reverse complement strand
TTATTGTTGTTATTTTTATTAATTACACTCACATACACACTGCCTGTTTCAAATCAGAGTTATTATGCGGATTTCCAGCCCATATTTCCAGCTGTATGTGGTTTATTATGTTATTATGTTATGGTATTGTGCACATTTCAGTCCTGAGTCCCGTATTTCCATTTTCCAGCAGCATATTATAATTAGTTTTAAGTTTTAACTTGTATAGAGTGAGTCAGTTACACAGTTTTTGTAATTTCAGATTACAAATTTCAATACTTAATCTGTTTAATGTAATGATTTGCATTTTTATCTGCTGCATGTCAGTTTATTAGTGAACTTTGAATTGATAGGAACTAGTTTTATCATCATGAACTTTGAATTTTCTTTTAAGTTATGTGAAAAAAATTTTAATTTAATTTTTTTTAGTTCATGCATCTAGTTTGCACTTTTTGTGCGCCTTCGCCTTCGCCTCCGGCCTAGGCAACAGGACCCCCTGTCGCCTTGGGTGCGCTTAGCGCCTTGACTACTATGATTGCTGCTGCTTTTTAACTTATTGCTTACGAGTTATTTTTAAGTTTTAACTAAAAATTAAGCTGGTAATTGGGAAAACCAGCTTACGAGCAGATTATAAGTTGTTGTAACTGTTACAGTTTTTGTGTATAAAATTTATAAAGATATAGGTGTGTTTAACTTATTGTTTACAGGCTATTTTTAACTGAAAACTAATCGGGTAAAGTATTTGTCAAAGCTGGCAGTTTCATAAAACTAACTTATTAAGCATATGATAGTTGTAGTACTGTTGCTATTTTTGTTTATAAACTTGAATGAAGATATATATATAACTTAAACTTATTGCTTACAAGCTATTTTTAACTAAAAACTGAGTGGTATATAAATTTATGAAATTACCTTATGACTTATGAGTAGATACTGTTGCATTTTTAGTGTTTATAATTAAATGAAAAGCTATTTGTGCTTAAATTTAATATGGTTATAAGCTGCTCAAAAGTAAGTTATTAAGCAAGCTTATAACTTTAAAGTAATATTAACACTCATTTTAGTTAGTTTGACGAGCTTATAAGTGAATAGTTGGTTTGTTGTATGTGAACAGCATGTTTCAATACCCAGAAGAAGCTTGGGACTGTAGCTTTGAACTATGTGCCATTTTTTGGCCCAGTAAACAAAGAGGAAGAAGAAAAGATGCAATTCGAACTAGAAATTGCCAAGGAAGCCTTCAGGTTTTTCGACAAGGATGGAAATGGTTTGTTTCTTCTTTTCTTCCTCTTCCAAATGTCATGTTCATTATGATTATTGAATCTGTGAGATAAACTGCTATTAATGGTATTTTATTTGTTGGATTTATCAATCTGTTTGGCTATTGCCTAATCTGAAGATAGTGGATTGTCATTTCTATGATATTAATTTGGATCATTTTGACTCAGAAGAATACGATCCCTGTTTTATCCATTATATTGGTAACTATATAAATTGTAACCATTAATTAATAGGACTGAGAGGAGTGGTGCTAGATTGTTAAATTGCAATTTTTTCCCCATATGTTTGCTTTAGGTACATTAATCATTTTGTGAAATAGGTATATCATAAGCTTGCTAAAGTAATTGATTCTTCGATAAATAGAGGCGAGTAGTATTGTATTCTGATATTTCATCAGATGTGGTTTTTGACTTATGGTTATTGTAAGAATCCTTTATTGTTCAAAATTGAACTAGTCGTATATATAATTATGAGACTGTTTTTTCTTTTCATATGAGGCTTGTGTTGAGGAGATTCAGGTTGTGTTTTTATTGCTGGTACTTTTTAACTTATTACTTACAACTTACAAGTTATTTTTAACTAAAAATCTAAGCAAAGTATTTATCAAAGTAATGTGTTTGGTAAAACAAGCTTGTAGATTATGAGCTGCAGTAATTGTTACGGTTTTTGTGTACAAAGTTAGATAAAGACATAGATGTGATTAGCTTATTGCTTACAGGCTATTGTTACCGTTGCATTTTTGTGCGTATAAATTTGAATGAAGATATATTTATGCTTAATTTATTGCTTACAAGCTATCGGTAACTACTAAAATCTAAGAGGTTCAAATATTCATCAAAGCTGAATGTTTGATATAACCAAGTTGTAAGTAGACTAATAATTAGTTGTTGTAAGTTGCAAAATAAGTCATGAAACAAGCTTATAAGTTTTAAGTTTCAAATTGTAATACTAACACATACCATTATAAACACTTTCATGTGAGTTAGTTTAACGAGCTCTTAAAAGTGACTAGTTTTGCTTATTTTCTCGTGTCATTTTTGCTGTGTGTGAATGGCAGGCTGCATCACCACGAAGGAGCTTAGAACTATATTGAGAGTTCTTGGTCATCGCCTAACCGAGGCAGAGCTGCTCAATTTGATCCAAGAAGTTGATCCAGATGGTAATGGAACCATATTTTTCCCCAAACTTCTCAAACTCATGGCTACTAAGATTAAAGACACTAAGAAGGAAGATCTTTGTGAGGCATTTGGAGTGTTCGACGATGATGACACTGATTTCGTCTTTGTTGATACCCTGCGAGGCACTCTGGAAAAGCTCGGAGAAGAACTCTCAGATGAAGAGGTGGATGGTGTGATAAGAGAGGCTGATAAGAAAGGTAACGACCTTATAAAATTATAAATGATTTGTGAACATGAATCTTGAGATCGGCTCGAGCACATGAATCTTGAGATCGGCTCGAGCTCGTTAAAAACTTGGTGAACGAACGTGAACAGGCAAAAACTCAGCTTGAGCTCGTTAAAAACTTGGTGAACAAACGTGAACAAGCAAAAACTCGGCTTGTTTACAACCCTACTAATGAGCTGTAGTAACGGCTACATTTTATAAAATTAAATGAAAAGATATTCGTGCTTAATACGGTTATAAGCTGTTCAAAAGTAAGGTGTAAAACAAGCTTATAACTTTATAGTAATATAGAAAATTATAAACACTTTTGATTTAGGTATTTTGACGAGCTTATAATTGAATCGTTGGTCTGTTGTATGCGAATGGCAGTTCGCATCATGATGAGCGAGCCTGGATTTGTGATGAGACCTTGGAACTATCTGCCATTTTTCGGCAGAGAAAACAAAGTAGAAGAAGAAGAAGAAAAGAAGCTACATGTACAAGAATGGTGGGCCAGCTCACCAAGAATGGTGGGTCGGCTCACTGATGAGCAGATCTACATTTACCAGGAAGTCTTCAGCTTATTCGACAATGATGGAAACGGTTTGTTTCTTCTTTGCCATTTCTATGATATGAATTTGGATAAATTTAACTCAGAAGAATATGATCCCTATTTTATGCCATGGTTTTGGTAACTTCATAAATTGTACCCATTTCTTTATTTAGAAAAGTCTACTGATTATGAGAGGTCGGGATTAAAAAAACAATTGTATGCTTTGATTAGGCATGATTTAGTGTCACTAATTTGATTCATTTTATGCCTTGAGGCCCCTCACGCTCTTGACTACTATGATTTTTAGAGTGAATTTTTGTGGTGACTTGGAAGGCCTAAGGGCAAGTTCACTGGTTCCCCATTTTCTCCAAAATGGGGATTGTCAAGTCCAACCATTCCTTCATATGGTATAACCTCAAAATAGGGTTCCCCAAATACGGGGATAGATTATAATAATATTACTTTTTGTTTTTTCTTATTTTTTTTAGATTTTGTTTTTTTTTTTGTGTATGTTTAATAAAAAAAATTATTATTATTTAAAAGTGAATTTGATTTGGGGAATGGAAAAGGATTAATCAAAGCTGAATGTTTGATAAAACTACCTTGTTAGTGCATTACAAGTTGTTGTAACCGTTACATTTTTCTGCGTATACAACCAAACGAAAATATTTTTTTTGAACGAAGATATACTTTCGTGCTATCATATGGTTGTAAGTTGCACAAAAATAAGTAAGCTTACAACTTTAATAACTAAATTGTAATATATACCCATCATAAACACTTATGAGTTAGTTTAACAAGCTTTATAAGCGACCAGTAGTTTGTTAATTTTCCATGTCGTTTCATTTATATGTGGATGACAGGTTTCATTAACACCACGGAGCTTGGAACTGTAATGGGAGCTCTGGGTGTGGGCCCCACCCAGGCAGAGCTGTTCGATATGATTGAGGAAGTCGATCCCGATGGCAATGGAACCGTCTGTTTCCCCAAATTTCTCGGCCTCATGGCCACTAAGATCAAAGACACTAAGCATAAGGAAGATCTCTACAAGGCTTTCAGAGTGTTCGACACTGATGACACTGGTTTCATCTCTGTCGATGCGTTGCGAGGCGCTCTTGAAAAACTCGGGGAAGATCTCTCCGATGGAGAGGTGGATGACATGATAAGCGAGGCTGATAAGAAAGGTGATGGCCTTGTAAATTACAAGGACTTTGTCAAGGTTATGACTGAGGGGTGAATTACCAAATTACCCTTCTATTTTTACTGTATATAGAATAATTTGTAAGTGATGGATGATGAGGTTTGGGCAGCTTGTTCATTGTTCTTGCCCAAAAGAATGTTTTACTTGTACAATAAATGGTAATCGTATAAAGTCGGCGTGGGAGGTTTTGGCAGTTGAATGGAAAAAGTAATGTTTGCTTAAAACTTTGTTGTGTTTCATTAGAAGCTTGCCGAACCTTCGATGGAGTTTTTTTTTAAAAAAAAAAATAGGAATATTTAATTATTTGAGGTAGCCGGAGCTCGTAGTTTCTTTTTCCATTTTAGGAGGAAGTTATGATCACAGGTGCAAGTTTAGTGGTTCGATTGAGGAATTTTGGCTTCTTAGTTAAGAAATGATTTGGATATTAAATGAAGTTAAAAGTTACATTTAAATGATCTACATCTTGTTCAACTAGGGATGGCAACGGATCCCGGACCCGGTTCGGATCCGGATTCGTTTTTTAGGGTCCGGATCTCAATTTTTTGGACCCGTCGGGTCCGGGTCCGGGTAATGAAACCCGGATCCGGACCCGGATCCGTATTTAAATATTAATTGTATTTTTTTATTTATTATTTACTCCGAAAATATTGGATAATTAATATTATTTGATATCCACGTAAATCCAATTGCATAAATATAATTAAACGAGCATGTAAAATATTTAAAATAAGGTGAAATGTACAAAAATGGAAGTTGAAATTAAGAATTTGATGTTACTTACATGAACTCGTTTTGGACCCTTTTTGAACCCGGATCCGTGGGATCCGTCAGATCCGGATCCGGATCTGGAAATTATGAACCCGCCGGATCCGAGCCAGATCCAAGCCGGATCCGGTCCGAATCCGACCCGTTGCCATCTTTAGGTTCAACTTTTCCAAGTCGGTATAGTTGAAGTGTAATATCACTTCAATCATATCATATTCATTTAACCTCGATATTATCTATTTATGTATTATCTCAGTGACCAAATCTAATTTTGGGATTATAGACAACAAACATTGTTGTGAAAAGTATGACATTGTTTCAACTTAATTGAGGTGTCGTTTTCATAAATTAGATAAATTTATTATTTACCAAACTCAAATTGATATTTTATATAAATACTGAATATGACCCCTGATACTTTGAAATTTAGCTTATTCCACTCTGGCAGGCATTGGGAAAGAATATAATATATGCTAATTACTCCATCTCGTTTTAATTATCTTTTAACAGATTTACCTTAGAATTAAAAATTGATTTATAAATAAAAATTAAATTAACTTTTTATGTTTGTACGTTGATTAATTAAGTAATAATAGTCTCTCTTCTTTTTAATCATATTTCTTCATCTCTAGTATTTATAGAATTTCATTCAATCTTAATTACTTTTAAATATAGAAAAATAAATTCATTGTTATAATTATGGATAGAAATGAAAAAGAGATAAAATAAATCCTTTAAATAAAGGGAAATAAATTGATTGTTATTAATAAGGGTGGAAAATGAATAAAGAGAGAAAAATCAATAATTGACAACTAAAATGGGTAGTGATTAGGGGTGTGTAAATGGTTTGGTAGTCGAATTATCGAACCGAACTAAATCGAAATATTAATTTAATTCGGTTTGGTTCGGTTTGTAAAATGTTAATATTTTGGTTATTTGGTTCGGTTCGGTTCGATTTTTGTGTAGAAAAAAACCATAATAACTGAACCGAATCGAAATATATATAAACATATAATAAAATTTTATTTTAATATCACACCCTTATTCCTCTTCTAAAAAATGCATTTTTATTCTTTTATGTGTCTCTAATAAATCGTTTAATCTATTATAATACTTATATTGGATGTGCATTTTGTATTTTAAGTGTTAAAATTTGAAATTTTTGTTAATTAATTTAAAATTTCGATTTAATTCGGTTTTTAACCAAACAGAATAATTTATTTCGGTTTGGTTAATTCGGTTTTGAATATTATTTGGTTTAGTTCGGTTAACAATATTTTCCTTATTTGATTTTCGGTTAATTCGGTTCGTTTAAATTTGGTTCGGTTTTGACCGAATGCACACCTCTAGTAGTGATAAAAATACTAAAAAGAGAATTAAAATGAGATTGAGGAAGTTTAAATGTAGCTTTCAACTACGTTTTCAACTTGGCATTAATTTGTGATTGCTTTCTCATTGCTTTTTTGAAAAACTTCATTTCAAGTTTTTCTGAACTAAAACTAATAAGCAAAGGTTCCTAGTTAATTAGTAATTTAAGAGTCAAAATCTTATGCATAATATCAAAATATGTTATTTTATCTTTCAAGAAATAGAAACATTTTTAAATTTTTGAGATCCTGGAATTAGAATTTGAACCTAATACCTCAACTTCTTTCTCCATTTTGAGAGGAAACTGTGAACATTAAGACAAGTCTAATTATTAGTTCTTTTAAAAATTTGTAAATGTAAATTACCATGACAACTGTTCAGCAATTCTGTCAAATATTCTCTAGCTCACTACAACAATGGCTCACTGGACCGACCACGAGCCTTCGATCATATCTTCTTATTATTTTTCGTAAATAATCATATCTTCTCATTAAATGAAACACAACAAATGATTTAAGCAAACATTGCTTCCATTCAATCGAGACCTCCCACGCCAGATTTGTATCATTACTATTGCACATGTAAAAGTTTTTTTAACACCACCACCACCACCACCTAAAAAGCTGCCCTAATACCATCATCACGTATAAAAAGAGCTGCCCTAAAAATCATCATCACGTATAAATTATTTGAGTTGCCTATGCAAGAGGGGTAATTCGGGTAATCTACCCCGTTATCCCTCGGTCATAATCTTGACAAAGTCCTTGTAATTTACAAGGTCATCACCTTTCTTATGAGCCTCACTTATCATGTCATCCACCTCGTCATCCGAGAGATCTCCCCCGAGTTTTTCCAGAGCACCTCGCAGCGCATCGACAGATATGAAACCAGTGTCATTAGTGTCAAACACCCTAAAAGCCTGGTAAAGATCTTCCTTCCACTTGGTATCTTTAATCTTAGTAGCCACGAGGCTGAGAAATTCAGGGAAACCAATGGTTCCATTACCATCGGCGACTTCAACGATCATATCGAGCAGCTCTGCCTCAGTTGGGTCCTGACCCACAATTCTCATTACAGTTCCAAGCTCCTTTGCTTTAATGCGGCCTGTAGTTCAGGCACAATCGTAAGTCGCTAGAAAATTGGACGGGAAAGTGTTTATAATGGTGTATATGACTACTTAGGCGTCGTTTGGTTGGCGAAATCTCTGTTTTAAAACACAGTCAAGGCGGCCACATAGGCGGGGGTTTTTAGAACACTGCCGCGATTTTATATAATCGGACAATCAAGGCGAAAAGTGTCACCAAATACTAGAAAAGTGTTGCCTAAGTCTAAAAAGTGTCGTCAAAATACATAAAAATGTTGATACATATTTATTGTTCTAATTCATTAATAAACATTAAAAAATTTAAAAATACAAATTCTTTTAGATCCCAATTAATCCCCCCTAACCTCCGGAGGCTCTAGCTGCCCGACTAATGCCTAGCGCCTTTTAAAAGGCTGCGCGAAATGGCTATTTCGTGGAATGAATAAAATAAATGAAAAAGGGTGAAAAAAGGTGGAGTTTCTACCTAGAATCCGTCATTGGGATGAAATAGTTATTCCTGGCTATCATACAATTCATGAAATAGCTATCACTCCTCTCGAGAAGGAATAATAGCTAGTTATTCCATGAGTCCTATAATATTTAGGAATAGCTATTCCATCCTAACGACAGGTTCTAGGCAGACACTTCACCTTTTTCCATTCGTTTTTCTCCTACAAAGGATCCGAAAAAAGTACACCATTAATAGCACATAACATATGAAAGGTGAAGAAAAGAAGAAACAAACCGTCTCCACGTTCGTCAAATAAGCTGAAGACTTGGTTGTACATGTTGATCTGCCCATCTGTGAGCCGATCCACCATTTTCATTTTTGGTTCAGATTTCTTTTCTTCTTCCTTTTTTATCACTCTGCCCAAAAATGGTATATAGCTCAAAGTTCTGCTCACAAATCCAGGCACCTTCACTGCCATCCACATACAACAGACCTACTATTCATTTATAAGCTCCTCAAACTACCTATAAAACATAAGTGTTCATAATTTTTATAATATTTTCTAAGTCATATGCTTAAAAACAACACGTAAGCATTGCAATGAGAAACGCAACCTATTTCCTCGACTTAAGCCTTTTACAGGAAAAATAAACAGTCCAAATTCATAATTCATGCATAATCAAGGCATAAAATTTCTTCAGGAGACCCTAGCACAATTTTGCCTGATAAAGAATGCTTTAAATTAAAAAAAGTTACCAATGCTATGGCTGAAATAGGGATCATATTCATCTTGAGTTGAATTAATCCAAAATCAGATTATAGAAATGGCAATTCATTATCTTTAGAACAGAAAATACTATAGCAAACAAAGACATGGATCCAAAAAAAATCATTAATCGCAGTTTATTTCAAGAATTCAATAATCATAAATCATGCTTAAAGATGTAAATCTAGTGATACACATAACATTGAAAGGGGAATAGAAGAAGAAACAAACCTTCTGGTTCAGATTTCTTCTCTTCTTTCTCTTTGTTCACACGGCCAAAAAATGGCACATAGCTCCAAGGCCACATCTGAAATTCAGGCTCCTTGGTAATGGAAGCTGGCACTGACATACAACAGACCAACTATTCACTTATAAGCTCGTCAAACAAACCTAAAACAAAAGTTTTTATGATTTTTTATATTACTTAAAAGTTATAAGCTTGTTTTATTACTTACTTTTGAGCAGCTTATAACCATATTAAGCACAAAAACATTTTTCATATAATTTTGACTAAATGCATGAAGACACCACTAAACTTGGCACTTTTTCTCTAATGCTACTGTGAACTTTCAAAAGTTTCAATTACCCCCGCACTTGGCGAAAATGCATTAGTTTTCCCTCTCAACGCCACACGTCAGATTATGTTGGTTTGGCTTTTGAAAGATGCCATTTTTCCTGTTTCTCTCTCCAGCCAGAAGTTAACACATGACATTAAAGAAGCAAACTTGTGCATTTTTACCAGGTTTAGGGGGCAAAGTAGAACTTCTGAAAGTTCAAGGTGGGATCTGGTAAAAGTTTCCTAGTTTAGGGGGGTCTTGATGCATTAGGCCTTAAAATTTATGCACAAAAAATGTAACAGTTACTACAACTTATAGTCTACTTATAACTCATAAGTTTACCAATCATTCAGCTTTCATAAAATATTTAAACCACTTTTAGTTTTTAGTTAAGAACAGCTTGTAAGCAACAGATTACGTTAAGCACAAATATAGCTTCATTCAAATTTATAAAATCTGCTCGTAAGCTATGTTAAACATCCACTCAACTTTTGTAAATACCCTTAACTACTTAGTTTTTAGTTAAAACTTAAAGATAACTAAAAGTGATTCTGTCAAACAGCAACGAGGGCGGCCGTAAGAAATTACTGGCGGTATTTAACACCGCCCATCTCCTAATATAGAACGGTTACAATTTATATACTTACCAATACTAGATCATAATCGTACAATAGCAAACAGAGTAATGGATCTAAACAACAATTCACCTCCTCATCTGGGTTGTCATATACCGCCCATTTTTACTCAAAGACGCCCACATTATTGCCTTTCATACTCTTAATGAACTCATTCACTTTTTAACTCATGGTTTTACTCCGCACCTCCACTAAACAAAATAATATATAAAAAAAATCTAAAATTAAAAAAAAAAAGGAATTGAACAGACGCCCCAAACTCCAATTACACACATTCATCTCTTCCATCACCATTAATTTCTATTCTAACGCCACACTCAAATTCAACCGTCAACACAAAAAAACAAAATCAAAATCCCGAGAACTCGATTAATGTGAATGCAGTTGAATCTTGCCGAAAAAACGGAGGTTTGGCGGCAAGGAAAAAACGGCGGGGAGCGTTGATGCTCAACGCCGGTAGGGTGAGAATCGAGGTCAGATAAAGAGATAAAGCTTGTTGATGGCTTAGGTGAAGGAGATCAGTGATTCGATCGACGGCTTAAATTGCCTCATTACAGTGGGTGTTTAATTTGATCAGTGTAATTCGACGATGTAATTCGGAGATCTACATTCAACATTGATATCAGATTTTTTACCGAAATTCAATGATCGTAACGATGAAATCAAGCTTGGAGATGTAGATCTCCAGTAATACACATAAAAATTGAAGGGGGAAGAAAAGAGGAAACAAACCGTTTCTAACTATGCCGAGTGAGCGGAAGGCTTCCTTGAACTCGGAGATCTCGTCATCTGTCAGCTCAGCCGCCATTTCTAGTTCAGATCGCGTATCTTGTTCTTCTTCTTCCTATATGGTATACTCAGTGGCCAATTGCAGATAAATAATGTTTTCCCTTTTTCTGCTTCTGAAATCCTATCCGTCAGATTCAATATGAAGGATCCAGAAGTTTTAGGCTTTAGTCAGCAGTTGTGAATGCATTCTAGAGGATATGATCCAAAATAGTTGCCAAAATCGGTAGCGAGTTACCAACATATCCAAAGAGCCTAAATCCCAATACGATGTCGTATCTTACTTTTAGCATTCCTGTTAAGGTGTGGACTGTTCAAAATAAGGGACTCTAATAGTACGGAAAAGCCCATTTACTTCTTCACCACAATTCAACAAATTATTATTTAAAATTGTATTACTTGATATCAAAGGAAACTTACATTTTCTAGTTTTTACAGTATTTTTCTCAATTTGTATTTTCCATTCTTCATTAATTATAGTATTAAAATCCTTATTATTTTTATTAAAACTTCATCTTCATATTTGATATGTATGTGTAATAAAATAGAATAAACAAAAAAATTACATAAATGATATGAGATAGTAATAACTTAATATTTTGTTTGGTGAAAATTTTTCATGGTACGATTCTTCTAGGTCAAATACAAAAGGTCCATCAACTTCTCACCATCCATCTCTACCCCCTCAACTTTCATTTAAAGTTTATAGCTCCCTCAACTTACGAATTCTGTACCACATGACTCCTCATTTTGACTCTAGCATACAAAAGATGGAGAGTGAGAGACTCTTACTTACACGTGTAGATTTTGAAAAATTAGACCACTAATAATTTGACACGTGACATTAATAACAAAATTTTTAAAAATAATCAAATCAATAATTGAAAACCCTATTCTCCTTCCTTTTTATCTCAAGCCACCATGCATCTCAGTCACAGTTGTTGTTGTCACCTGTCATCAACGCCCTGGCCATTTTCCGACATCATCACCGAAATTGTCATCTTTATCACTGGTGTGGCCATCTTTTTGGTATCAATTTCATTCTCATAGAAAATCAGTTTGTTGTTGATAACATAGGCCACCACTCAAGCCCCCTGCTTAAAGGCCCATCAAATAAGACACAAATCCATTACTTGGGTAAGAAGTTATGGCAATTTTACACATCATTTAATCTAACAACCGATATATTGCACACATCCCAAGGTCGCAAGGTATTTGTTTCTACCACTACATTTTATCATTACATCTTCTCTCTTCCGTAAATAACTTGGGCAGCGGAGAGGCTTCGCCGAACCTCCGGCCAAACCTGTCTAACCACTTTTCTTCCTTACATGATCAATCAGACTTTGACATCATTGGTGCGATGAGTGCCCCCCCTTCTTGAATTTTCAACCATGGAACCAAACAAGTCCAAAATTCCCCCCAAAACTCTCATAAGCTCAAACCCATTTCTAGAAAATTCAAATCTAGAAATATCGGAGGATGGAGTACTTCTAAACTCCTGTGAGAAATAAACCCCACCACTTGATGTTTGGAGAAACCCACTCTAACCTTCATCCCAATCGCTAAAGATATGGAAAAGGATCTTGAGACTTGTTTGCAACTGGAGGATACCTCGAGAGAGCAGTCTGTAGCAAAATTCACAAAACAACTTATGTATACCATGAACACTAGTCAAGATACCATGAATGAAAACAGTATAGCTAGAGCGGCCAATGATAAGCGCCTCCAAACCTTGGAAGCAACATTGTAGTAGAAAAAGTGAGAAGCTCACAAGAGACACTTGGTCTATGTTAGACTGGAGTCAGAAATTCCTCAAACGGGTAGAAAAATAGTGGAAATCACGAATGTAGAGAGATCAGAGTGACAACGAAAGAATTCTCGAAGTCCCGTTAGATACTGTCATTCAGGAAAAGAGTGATTGGAGAGCGGTAAGAGTAGTTAACCCCACTCATTTTTCAGATCAGAGAAGGATTTGAGTTGTTAATGGATGAAAGACTAATGATTTGATCTTAGAGTCCTCTAAACTTGTATCCAACAAAATGATCGATCTACGAAAGAAATGACAAGGCAAGAGAACTCAAAGAAATGACAAGGCAAGAAAAGAGCTCGACCAGAGTACTTTTATCATTAAAAAAAATTCGATTAAATCCCATCAAGGGGAATGCAGCTCCAGAGATAGAGGATTTTTAGATATGATGTAATCCTTAGAGGTAATTAGGGTGATATATCTTAGTTTTTTATTTTATATGAGCAAGTTTATATCAATGAAGGCATTTCTTTTATTACATCGATGATCGTGAAAATATATTATGATTGGTGTGAGTGAACGATGTTTTTGGCAATCAGGTCAAGCTTGGGTTAATTCCTTATTTGGAAATTTTTCATAGTTCGGGACTCTTTGCTACTTTTTGGGACATGTCAAAGATTTGTTTCCATTAAAATTTATTCTAAATAAGGGACATGCTACTTCAAAAATAATTTAAATGATTTAGGAACCTAAACTTCTAAATTAAAACACAGAGTCATCATCTAGATCAGCTCTTCTAGAAAGATTTCGGTATAACATTGTTTCTAAGCACAATTCTATACCTTAAATTAGAGATTCGGGTTTAGAGGAAGTTACTTATTTCATTGTTTAAGTTAATTTCTTGTTACAAATATTAACTACACTGATATTTCCATTTAACATATTCATATTGCTTATGATTCATTAAAAATAATGAAGATGAGAAAAAAGATGTTATTTTAAACCTAATCTCACATAAACTAACACGATATCATGACACAAAATAATTATTTAAACGTAACTAAGCATCCAAGATTTCATACAAAGGTACTTATAATGGTTTAAAATTGAAATCAATTCAAGCAAAGCTGCAAAACAAAGGTTAAACGAGCAAAAAATATAAAAAAAATGAAAATTTTGCACGTGATTGGGTTAGGGAGGATCCTTTCACAGTACCATGATTGTGGGTACGGTACTGGGTTCGAATCTCTTCTACCCCAACCATGGACAAAATATCCTCAAACAAACTTTTTATATGTAATTTTTGATTTTGGTTCGTTTTCACTCGATTTTAAGGCCAAGTTTACACTTTTAATCAATTTTCATACACCAACAAACATATTTAAACACATATAACAAGATTTTGAGGTTCGGGAACTAACCTAAGAATAACATGCAACCCCTTTTTATAACATTTATCAAAATACATAGAAAATAACAAGATAATTATATTAATATCGAAAGTCTCAGATTTGATTTATACATTTTGATTTAGAATTCACTTTTATAACAGATTCGAAGATAAGAACCTAGAATAAGCCTTCAAACAAGTATTAATTTGGTGTTTGGGAATTGTGTGAAACCGAATTGAGGATTTACAATGAGCAAGTAAACAAATTGGGTGATTCCTTTCTTTATTCGGGTAATAGAATGATAGCAAAACTAAAAAGCTTGAGAGTTTTGGTTTGTGAAAGTCCAATTATTCTAACCAGTTATGAACATAGAAATTCAGGCATTATTTATAGGGGGAGAGTGGGTGAATTTCGAGTAAAAAAATCAATCCACAAAAGAAATAGAAAAAAATCAATTATTTCTTCCAAATTAGGGCAAACCCAGTATTGTTTTTGAGGTCCTAGTATTGTGTTTGGTTAGTCAAATAGGAATTTTTGAGTTAAAGTTGGTTTGGACCATTCAAGAATATTTGGGCAAACCCGGTACCAAGTTCACTGTTAGTACCAAGTTCGTGAATGCGGTTTGTGACCATTTGGTCACGGTCCACCATCAGAACCAATTTTTGTCATTTTTTTTTATTTCTTTACATGGTTTCTGTTAGGATTTTAAGGCAAATTCCAATAATTGACTTTGAGTCCAAAATATTTGGATAAACAAAGTATAAAAAATAAATCTTTCATCATCGACTTTTGGTGTTGTGAAAAATCATGCTCACAGTCTAGCTTTCGTAGGTCATAATAGACCGGGGTCTTTATGATTATGTGATTGGGAGTGCGGTAAGAGTAAGAGAGCACACTTGAGAAAGAGGCCTGTTGGAGAATATGATCATTCCTTGATTGACTTTGTTAGGAAATAAAAAATTTTGCCCCTTCAATTAAGAATGATCATATCATGGTGGACTTCGACATCCATTGCTTGATATCTACGACACACGGAGGAACCTGCTTCTTATGAGATGGACCATGCATGTGGGAGTCAAGACCGGATAGGTGAGGATATTAGTGAAAAGGATTTGAATTTTGTGATATAAGCCATCATTGGGTGGTTCATAAAAGAAATTGGATTTTTGTGATATACTTCATTATAAAGTAGTTCACAAAAGAAATTGGAATTTTGTGATATAAGCCAATAGAGAGTGGTTTACAAAAGAAATCAAAATTTTATGATATAAGCCACTATAGAGTGGTTTACAAAAAAGGAATTATTTTAACTTGTATGTTTGTGTGTAATGCGCTGAAGTACTTGAATTGATTGACATGCTTTTAACAACTTTTGTGAGTTTGATTAGGGTGGAATCTAATAGTTGATTGCAAAGATGTAAAATTTAGTTATACCTTTCAAGAACTTGGTAGCATTGGTCTTGGTAATCCTGTTTAGCATGATGTAATCATGTAAGTAAGAAAAGTTTTAAGCTTTACTTAAATCGGGTAGCTTAGATCAAATGCAAGCCCTTATTCTGAAAAGAACATGAGCCTTCTATTTGCATGATTTTAAATGATTTGTTTCTGAGAGGGCAATATCATGTCACTTTAGTTAGAACTTTCCATGGGAGATACATGTAATTCTTTCATATGATTATGTGTTAGGCTTGTTGAGACCACATTGATTTTGAGAACTTGTATTTGAATATTAAGACATTAGGTTTTACCCCCTTAACCAAAAATGGCAATCCTTAATAGTTCCCTTAGATTAGCCCATTTAATCCTTAAGGCCTTTCTTTCTTACATACATCACTCAACCGTATCTTTCACTTTGATTCTCCCAAAACCCTTGAGATCTTGCAATATAAAATCTTCAATTGAATTGTTCGGCAGCCATCAAGAACTTGCCAGTTAGCATCACTTAAGAGAATAATCTAAGTTTTAAGTACACTGTAAAATTTTGCAATATTGTAAGTTATATTTTATATATTTCAAGTTTCTTCTAAAAAAAGAAAAAATGATGGAAAAAAAATAATTTTTTTAGTTTATCAAGTTCTCTATCCTATTTATTTTCCTTTTTGTTTGTACAAAGTACTCATGTATTAAAATAAAGAATTTTTAGAATTCTTGTGCTTACAAAGTAGAAAACTTTTGTGAACTTCACTAACTAAGAACTCATATGTACTTCAAAAGAAAATTTGACAATTTATCAAGAACTTGGCTCACTTCAAGGAAATCTATTCGAGTCCTAATCTATTGTAAGATCTCATTACACGATTTTTACCTTCTCTTTACCTACCTTAATTCTAAACCAAGTTACAACCCTTAAAGATCTAAGTACAATGCAAGACCTTTTAATATCGTGGTGGAGACTTGATCGAATGGCAAGACTATGGCTACTTGTGATTTGATCTTGATGAATGAGGGACACCTCATAAAATTGCTCAAACATCAAGTGGGAGCAAACTTTTGTGAGGTATTCTGATGTTTTCTACTTGATTGAAGTAAGGAGTTTAATTTTTCTTAAGTTGCATGCTTAATTCAGGAATACATGATTAAAATTCCAAGGTCTTGCTTTGTTTTGAACTTCTTTCTGAACTTGTACTCAGCTATTAGATTTTCCAGAATGATCAAGCTCTTTTCTATTTTTTTTAGCATGGGTGGTCTCTTTGTATTAAGTGGATCGCTTGAAGGCAAGCAATATTCAAGTGTGGGGGTATTTGATGAGTGAAAAATATTATTAGGAACATGCTTGAATGTACTTAAACTATACAAGATCTTGATCAATTTTTATCAAGAACTTGCCAGTTTCAGGTTTTTGCTGAAATCTCGCCCCAGCAAGGGCACGCTACGAAAAGTTGAAAAATGGCTGAAATTTTGAGGGAGGATGGGAACAAATAGAGGGGGAGGAGTTATGCTGAAATTTGTGTCAAGAAAGATGGCGGGTGTGACATTTGACAAGAGAGACATGTCATGTTGACTTTTTCGTTAATTATAAATCTTCATTAGCTTCCTTAAGAAGCTTTATCAATATGTGGACAATTAAGGGTGTGCAAATGGTTCGGTAACCGAATTACCAAACCGAAATATTAATTTGGTTTGGTAATTTTAAAAATTCGGTTTGGTTCGGTTTGTAAAATGTCAATATTTCGATTATTCGGTTCGGTTCGATTTTTGTATAGAAAAAATCGTAATAATTGAAACGAACCGAACCAAAATATATATAAACACATAATAAAATTTTATTTTTATATCACACCTTTATTCCTCTTCTCAAAAATGCATTTTTATTCATTTATGTGTCTCTACTAAGCCATTTAATCCATTATAATACTTATATTGGATGTTCATTTTGTAGTTTAAGTGTTAAAATTTGAAATTTTTGTTAATTAATTTAAAATTTCGTTTTGGTTCGGTTTTTAACCTAACCAAATAATTTATTTCGGTTTGGTTAATTCGGTTTTGATTATTATTTGGTTTGGTTCGGTTAACAATATTTTCCTTATTCGGTATTTGTTTAATTCGGTTCGGTTCTATTCCGTTCGATTTCGACCGAATACACACCCTTATAGTCAATAATCAATTAGATTTTTATATTCTAGATATTTTGTATCTTTTATTATTTCTTTTGAAGATGTTTTCTTATCTCTCCACTGTAGTTGGGGCTATATAAACCCCACTTCATCTACATTTTAAGTTGCTCCCTTTTGTGGTTTGTCATTTCTGCTTCCCTTTGGGGAAGCAACTTCCTTCCCTTTCTTGTCATGTTTCTTAATTAATATTAGTATATTTTCTTTTATTATGTTTATTTAAGTTTTCAGCAAGCAAGATCTCGCTAAGAAGGTAGTCAATTAAATTCATCCATAGCATGTGTGTATTTACTTAAATTGTTTGTGTTTGTGTGTATGGGTGAAATGTGGCCACACTCATGTAATGGTTATGTTATGAGATACATAATTGTGAAGTAGCAGAACACATACACACACATCATTGAGAAACGTAACTGCAATTGGTGGTATGCTAGGGGTTCTACTTGCTGATGCTCGACTGAACATAATGCGGTAATGACTGGCTTAAGAAGTACGAAACTGTGAATTAAGCTAAGAAATACTAGAAATCGAGAGAAACAGAACTATGATCTTAGGGATTAAAGGTCAAGGTACTCTAGAGCTATGTTCTTAATCAAGTTGGTATATGCTTTGTTTGGAATAAGAACTTGGAATGTATTTTGGGTGGATTGAGCTTGTGTTTTGTCTATGTGAATATCTATTTTATATTTCTACATTTTACTTATTAAAATCTTGACAAAACCAAACGCTTAATCATATAATAAGATATCCTTTAAGCTAGCTATCAGGGAAACTCTTACTCTTTAAGCTTGCTTCTCATGGAATGAGACATTTAGTCTTGCACGTACTACAAACGACCCTAGTGCACTTGCTGGGTGATACCATTTTGCAGCAACATGTGATTTATACTTGAGAAGATAAGAATAAACTTATTGATCAATCAATATGTCAAATAATAGTTACATTTTTAACATAGGTTTAATAATAATCCGAACCAAACCTAAATATAACCAAATTCTATTATGTTCCTACCTTTTTCTGTTATTTGGTTTGGTTCGGTTCTTGAACTGAACCAACAAATGCTCTCCTTTGAAACCATCAATCAAACAAGAGCTTAAACTGCCAACTAGGAGCTTCTAACCGTAAATTTTGAGTGTTTAGGAACTAATTCAACACCTATGTAATTATTTCTAATACAAAAGATTATAGTGAAACATCAGACAGTTCTTAATTTACTTCATATAATTTTATTTTCATTCGGATAAAAAGATAATATATAAAAACACTTGTGTATGTTAGCATATATAGTTGTTGGCATGTAACTGTTTCTCAAACTACAAATTACTGGTAATTTTGTTAAGACATTGGAATTTTCAAAAAATTGATTTAGATTCCTTTTCGGTCTTTTGACCATTTCACCTCCAAATGTACTAAATTAAAGCATTTGTCCATTGAATTGTCAGAATCCATGTATATCTGGAGGGCCTCATGAACTATCCAAATAAAAATGCACATAACCTACTTTAAATAAAGTCTTCCAACACCATCTAAATTGATATAGACGGTGCAATTAATAAAATTTTGTTATTCTTAACAACCACCACCATTAATTTAGGTAATAGATCAAGTGAAACCCAGAAAGGAATGAACAAGGCATGTGGAGAGAAAATCACAACACATCTTTAATTTGATAATTCAATCAATAAACACACAAGGAGCCACCTCTCTTGGCCTTCACATCAAACAAAAAATACTGATATATAATATGTATACAAAAAGTACAGAGCACCGGCGTGATGAAACACTAATCGGCCGTTTATTTCCAAACATGCCCTTTATCTGGTTATATTTGTTACTGGGAAGTAGTATTGTCAAAGAACTCCTTAAGGTTTATGGGTAGGATCCACACTCAGTAGTCCTTTACAATTTCAGTAACAGTCAAACATATGCAAAGCACAAACATAGCGAAGAGAATCTTAATGGGATTTTCCTCGTTCTTAGGGGCATAAACGTAAAAGTTGAGGCATTGCCACCCTAAGGGCAGCAACTAACCCGAACCACTGAATAATGCTCCCAAATGGCTTGTAAGTTGGATGGCGGCTATATAACAATGGCAACTTCCCTCTCCACCTCAGAGTAACTTGTTCAGTCCAAGCTCTATAACATAATTCAGCTATGCAAATAATGAATCCAACAGTGCCCATCACCATTCCAAATAGGGGACAGTTTAGTTTCTCAGAGATTAATGATAAAGCTTCGAAAACAAAGGTCGTGCCCAAAATAAGCAACTCAGTTCCTTCCCTAAGAGAAAGATAAAGAAAATGGTATCAGCTAGTAATAAACACTGTAAAAAAAACAAGCAAACTACCATGACTTGTCACGTACTCCAGAAGAAAGAATAGAATTCAGAGTTAGTTAAATTCTGTTATGAGTTCTAATCTACTGAATTGATTGTATTCTATCATTTGTAATCTTTAGATTCTAGAAGGTTAGCTTGCTGACGTAAGTAAAGTACAGCTGTACAACTTGCAACTGATTTTGTAATTTTGTTAAACGATCCAACTATAAGAAGAGGATCTGTAACTGTAGAAACTAGAAAGTGTTGACTATGAATATACATATTTCATTCTCACTCTCTCTAATTTCTCTCTCAAACCTTCTTTTTCTTCCTAACCTAATCCCTCTTCTTTTCTATTCTTCCTATTCTTTCTAAATCGGAACCTGACATAGGTATCACAGCGTCGATTCTCGCGCCTGTGATAGCAATTTATGAACAAACAGAAAAAACCAGAGCTGCGTATAAGATCGCCATGGAATCTCAGTTGCTTGAAGATCGTGTACATAAGAATTGCGAAAGAACTGAACACACTGATGTTAGGGTAGAGGAAGCAATGAATCAATTGAATGCGATGTGAGATCGAATGATGGCGCTACACAGAGATCAACAAAAAGGTCTCGAATCTGCAAGAGCATAAATTCAAGCTTCATTTCGAACAGAAATCCAGGCTTCTTGGATTTCACCCCAATCAAAATCCACCTAGAAGAAGTGTAATCACTGAAAATCTGGAAATTAGGGATACGTCTTTTAACAAGATGATGCCAAGGTGTGAATTACCAACTTTTGACATAGGAAGTAGAAGCTTGGGTGAGTAAATGCTGGAAATTTTTCCACATTTTTCAAGTTGAGGAAGGGAAGCAAGTTGATTTGGTTGCTTTGCATCTTCAAGGCAGAGCTGAAAAGTGGTACAAGAATTGGATTTCCAGTCATTACGGGGTCAGTTTGGTAGGATTTTTGGAGGAAATAAGCAGGAGATTTCAAGAAGTAGAGATAGAGGATGCCACTGAAAAGCTAATCTAGCTTCGACAAACTACTACTAACCTATGTTACCAAGAAGAGTTTGAAGATATCAAACTAAGGGTGGAGAAGAAATATCCTACTATTGGAAAGGATTTCTTATTTCAACTTTTGTAGCTGGTCTAAAACCAGAAATGAGGTCTGGAGTGAGAACGCAAGGAGTTGTAGACCTTTATTCAGCCATTAAATCAGCCAAACACCAAGAACAATAACGGAAAGATGTCTTTGAATCCTTTAAACCTAAAAGTCTCTATAAACCTTACCCAAACAGCACCAAACCTTGGACCCAAACCTTTCAACCAAAACCTAACAACCAAATTCCAGTCATCAAAAATCCTGAACCTGAGCCAAATTACAACCCAAACTAAAATAAAAGAACACCAGGCTTGTGTTGGAAGTGTGGGGATAAGTATGCCCCGGGGTACCAATGTGCAGTAGGAGCCAAGAAATTGAATGTAATCCAAGGGGAGGAGCTGGAGGTAGAAATTGAAGTAATGGAGGATGGAGTGATGGATGACGAACAGGAAATAGTGGAGGAAGAGCAAATTTCCTTGTCTGTCAATGCCTTGGATGGGGGAGTAACAGATACTACATTCAAGATTAAGGGGGTAATGAAGAAAAAAACAATAATGGTTCTTATTGATAGTAGCAACACCCACATTTTTATTGACAACAAGTTAGTTGAAGAACTTTAGATCCTTGTTGAGAAGGTTAAGGCAGTGCAAGTCACAGTAGCAGATGGGAGGCAGCTGGAAGTTAACTCAAACTGTAGTAATTGCCCTTGGACAATGAATGGAACCAAATTCCAGTTTAACCTAAGGGTTTTGGCCTTAGGAGATTATGACTTGATCTTGGGAACAGACAGGATGAGGAAACATTCCCCTGTGACATTTAACTATGGATCAAACAAGCTGTTGATTCATCAAGAACAGAAATTGGTGGAGTTGCGGGGAATCACAAATGAGGTAACACTAAAACTCATGTCACTTCAAGTCTTGGAAAAAATTGGTGTGCAAGGGCTGGAAAGGAGTTAAATCTTCTCTATTTGTAACGTCAGTAGAGAAAGTGGAGGATAGGGCCAAAACTGAAGTACCTAGCAATGAAATCCTTGCCCCTGAACGACTTACACCTTTACTGGAACAATATCACCACTTGTTTCAGCCACCCAAACACTTACCCCCATCCAGATATCATGACCATAAGATTCCACTAAAAGCCAACACAGACCCCATAAATGTCAGACCCTATAAATACTCACCTTACCAAAAGACTGAAATTGAGAAACTAGCGACTAAAATGCTGGAAAATGGGATAATTAGGGAAAGCAACAGTCTCTGTGCCTCTCTTGTTTTACAAGTCAAGAAAAAGGAGGGAACTTGAGATTCTGTATAGACTAAAGGGAATTGAACAAGGATACTGTAAAAGACAAATTCCCTATACCTGTGATTCAGGAATTGATTGATGAATTAGACGGTGCTACCGTGTTTACTAAACTTGATTTAAGATCTAGACATCATCAAATCCGGATGGCCACTCATGACATATCAAAAAACTGCATTTCGAACACACCATGGCCGCTATGAATTCCTAGTAATGCCATTTGGACTCACTAATGCCCCAGCCACAATCCAATCACTAATGAATTCCATATTTCAACCCTACCTAAAACAGTTTGTACTTGTCTTCTTTGATGGCATCCTAATCTACAACCCCAACCTTGAAACACATTTACAACATTTGGAAATGGGTTTTCACTTGCTAGATAAAAAACAACTATTGGTAAAAGCTTGTAAGTGCAAATTTGCAGAACAATCTGTGTCTAATTTGGGCCATGTTAATTCTGGTGCAGGAGTTTCAAAAGACCCCGCAAAGATTCAGGCTATGTCTGATTGGCCTAGACCTGTTACTTTGAAAGGATTCCTTGGTTTAACCATTTTTTGTTCATGGGTATGGGCAGATTAGTAGACCCTTAACAGAGCTACTTAAAAAGGACCGGTTTCAATGGACTTCTGCAGCAGAGGATGCTTTTCAACAATTAAAAAGAGCAATGACACAGGCACCTATTTTAGCACTACCTGATTTTAGTTTTCCATTTGTCATTGAATGCGATGCTAGTGGAACAGGTATGGGTGCAGTCTTTATGCAGAAAGGGAAACCACTATGTTTTCTTTCAAAAATGTTCAGTCCAAGGAACCAGAAACTTTCTGCTTATGAAAGGGAGCTTTTGGCAATAATTCAGGCTTGTTCAACTTGGAGGCACTATTTGGAAAGGAAGCAGTTCATAATAAAAATTGATCATGAGAGCATCAAGCATCTTTTGGAGCAGAAGTTAGTCACTTATTTAAAGCAGAAAGGAGTATCTAAACTTCTAGGATTGGATTACACTATCCAATATAAGAAAGGGGTGGAGAATAAAGTGGCTGATGCACTTTCAAGGCAACCGGAGGATACTTTGAATATGTTGGCAGTTACCACAGCTATTCCCACTTGGCTTCAAGAGGTAGAAAATTCTTATGAGGAGGATGCGATTGCAGTATAGTGGATACCCAAGTTGGAAAATCTACCTGTAGTGGAGGCAGTGAAGGAGAAGTACATTTTGAATAAAGGAATCTTGTATTTTCACAAGAGGATCTATGTGGGTAGCAGTAATGAATTGAGGAAACTATTGTTGCGACATGCGCATGACTCGCCCTTGGGAGGTCATTCACGAATTAAGGGAACCTTGAGCAGGCTGCAGAGGCATTTCTTTTGCCCTAACATGAAGTTGGATGTAATTGTATGGATTGCATAATGTGATACTTGTAAGCGATGTAAGGGAGAAAATGTAGATTATCCGGGTTATTTGCAACCACTACATGTACCAGATAGAGCATGGGAGCACATTAGTTTGGATTTCACTAAGAAATTACCCAAATCAGGGAGGAAGACACTATTCTAGTAGTTGTGGATCGATTCACTAAGACTGGGCACTTTTTGCCACTTTCACATCCATTCAATGCAACTATGGTGGCGAAAGTTTTCCTAGACCAGGTTTTAAACATCATGGCATGCCAGTCACCATTGTTTCTGGTCGTGATAGGATTTTCACGGGAATCTTTTGGCAGGAATTGATGAAATTACTACGTACTAAACTGTTGTTTAGTAGCGCCTACCATCCCCAATATGATGGTCAAACTGAGAGACTAAATCAGTGCTAGAGAACTATTTACGTGGCATGTGTTATCTAAAGCCTACACGGTGGAATACTTGGTTAAGCCTAGCTGAGTTTTGGTGCAATACCAGTTACTGCCATTAAGATGAGCCCTTGTGAAGCTCTGTATGGATTCAGTCATGCCTTACCTTCACTACCAACATTCTCTACTGCAGTAGCTGAGGTAGAATCTAGGGATAGAGTAGAGTTGAATACTGTTCTTAAAGACAGGTTATTGGTAGCCCGGAATAGAATGAAACAGTATGTGGATGCTAGAAGGACAGAAAGGGAGTTTCAGCAAGGGGATTGGGTATATTTCAAATTGCAACCATACAGACAGACCACTTCGGCTAAGAGGGATTTCCTAAAACTCTCAACAAGATACTACAGGCCCTTTGAGGTTCAGGAAAGGATTGGTAAAGTGGCTTACAGATTGAAGCTGCCAACCACCTGTAGAATTCATCCTGTCTTCCATGTGTCATTGTTGAAGAAGAAAGTTCGAAGTGAAAGACCAGTCTCAACAACAATTCCACCAATTGTAGATGAGTTACTTGAGATACAGCCTCTGAAAGTGCTCACTGCTCAACACATGCACTGTGGAGATTGAAGGACAGTCAGTTTGCCAATTACTCATACAGTGGAAAGGATTTCCTACCATTGACAATTTGACACAACTTGGCAACCCAAGGATCAGTTCTCAAGAAATTTTCCACAGTTTTTTTATTCTTGGGGACAAGAATGCTCTGAAGGGAGAAGAATTGTCATGTACTCCAGAAGAAACAATAGAATTCAGAGTTAGTTAAATTTTGTTATGGGTTCTAATCTACTGAATTGATTGTATTCTATCATTTGTAATCTTTAGATTCTAGAAGGTTAGCTTGCTGATGTAAGTAAAGTACAGCTGTACAACTTGTAACTGATTTTGTAATTCTGTTATACGATCCAACTATAAGAAGAGGATCTGTAATTGTAGAAAGCATTGAATATGAATATACAGATCTCAAATCTTCTTATTCTTCCTAACCTAATCCCTCTTCTTTTCTATTCTTCCTATTCTTTCTAAATCGGAACCTATGTTTATGTTATTGCTTAATTTGCAATTAGAAATATCTTTCTATATCTCTAATACAACAATTAAAAATAATAAAAATCAATAAATCAATGCATTTTTAACAAATTAAATATTCACTGCTAACTTGTGGGGAAACTGCGCGCATGTGTGCCTGCCAATGTATGTTACTTTGAACATATCAGTATCACTTTCAATTCTTTGAACCAATCTATTTGCTTGGCATCCTTGAGTATATTTGTGAGAACACCTAAAGTAATTCCTGTAATAAGCAACAAAATAGAGATAAGTAACTTTAACTATTGTATACCTTGTCTTACCAAAAGAAACTCATAATAAAGCAACTTGATTAGTAATTGGAGTATAAATATACCTTGGATATCTAGCATTCGGAATTTCTTTCTGATCATATCTTTTCCAAGCGTAACCATCATCAGGCACATTCGGAGTTCTTATTGTCCTGTGTTTATTTCAATCACAAGAATGTTAAAGGAGATCGAATGAGATGTATGAAACCATATTAGAGCTCGGGATTCTTCACCAAGATAACAAATAATGATTACAACTTCTTGATCAAGTTTAATTTTAGTATTCTTCACCAAGACAATACAGTATATATACTTCAGCTTAAGTTTAAAAAAATAACGAATTAGAATATACTTTTTGCATGAATCATAATCCAGATAACCATAAGCATGGTCAAATGATTTGAAATAAAAATGAACATTACCTTCTGTTGTAGATTCCTATTCGACCCTCTAATTGTGAAGCAACACCTCCAGAGACTTGTACAGATTCAGCTGTTATTATATTAAAAAAAAATATAAACAGTCATGAAAAGCTAAAATTATAGACAAAGAAATATATGAGAAAATCTCCACATTTGAACGCTCTAGATGCCTCCTGAAGCTCTTCCATCAACTTAATTCTAACCAAGAGGTTGCAAAACTCTGTAAGAAACAAGGTTCCTTTTTCATTAGGATCTGTTGGGTTCTGAGCAGTAGATCTCTTTACTGTTCCAAGCCTCTTCCGGAAATTGCAATCTGCTCATCACAAACAACAAAATCACAAGAAAACTATCAACTCTTCCTTTTCCAATCAATTCTTTCGTATTGATTTTAATTACAATAAAAAAAAGAAAGGACTTTGATTAACAATCTAGGTCAAAACACAAAAATAAAACCTATCAACATGGCATCGTACAGTCTAAATGCCTCTTTAAACTATTCTTTCCACTTGAGAATAGTAAGACGAGGATAATAAAATTCATTGCAGATTGAAAAAAAAACGCAAAAAAATATGTTTCATCTTACAAGCCATGAGTTTAATAAAGCTGGGAAAATCTATAGTTATATCTCCTTGAACATCAATTTCATCAATCAGTTCTAAGTCTAACTCTATTGGGGCTGTTCTGAGATCCTTTGCCCATCACAAACAACAAAACTCTCACAATTTAATACATATAGATAAATAAAAACTACAATTAGCAATTTCATTAATTTTATCGCAATCTCTCATCATCAGCAATTGACCCTAGTTTCATTTCGCCCAATAAACAATTGTTACAGTTTCATAAAAATTGCAATCCATAATCTTAAGAAATTAAGTGATAACCGAAAACAATTCGAGATGTACATCTAGAAATACATATAACGAATGAAAGGAATAGTTAAGTAGAAACGAACCATGTACATCGGTGAACAAAACGCGAAAGACGGGAAGCAGATCGAAGATCTGATCATCAGTGAGCTGATCTGCCATTGTTCTTCGTCGGTTGTTGATTGTAGCTGAGAAATTGCTCTTCTTCTTCTTCTTTTGTTTCGTCTCTTACAAGATTTTGGAATAAAAACAAAACCTAATCTTAACTGTTCTAGCTATAGTACCATTTTCACTCCCATTTATTTATCATATTTTAATCAAATGCCAAAACGACATCGTACTTTATCCAAGCATTACTACCACATCAAATTAGGCCGTGGTACATCTCGATTGATATACTATTAATTTTGTTTACTTGTTTAAAAATATTCATTTTCAAATTTTTAAAAACAACTAAAACTGTTTCTAATTAAATAGTATAAAAGATCACAATATATTATTTAAAATTAAAATATGTAAGTCTATAAAAGGTTAGTGAGAGTAACTTTTTAAGACATCAGCTTGAAAAGAAATATCAAACAGGTTTTTAGTTTCTTAACTATGAATTATATGTAAGGATGGGCGTGGATCATGGACTCTATCGAGATCCGTGGATCCAAATCCATTTTTAGGGTTTAGATCCTATTTATTCATATCCAATTGATCTAGATCGGATTTGGGTTCAACAGAAAAATACGGATCCATTATTGAATTCTATTTTAAAATCCAGACTCGTTCATATACATGTATATATACATATTGTGATGAAAGTTGAAAAAATAATATACTACGAACAAATAAAGATATAATTGTTTAATAATTTATTTTTAACTAATAAAAGGATGTAAATGCATAATTGAATTTTTTAAAAGATATATTTATAAACATTTTATTTTTAATATGATTATTTAATCGATATTATTTGGAGATTTCAATATGTTAGAATGTGAATTATTTTAATTTTAACTGTATACAATAAAAATGTATTACTTAAATTATATTACATGTATTTAAGAAACTAAATAAAATGAAAACTTTAATCAACAAAATGCCAGTGAAAATGAAGAAATTTTATTGAAGTCCGTGAATCTTATATAATTTATTTGTCGTAAATTATAAACGATAAAATTTCATATATTTTAGCAATTTACATCAAATAATCTTAGAATTAAAGCTTTTTTCAGATCCATTTAGAATATGTCTTGTCCATTGAATATGGATTTGGATGCTAATGTTCTGGATTCATTGGATCCGAATCAAATCTGGGTCCACTATATAAAAATGGATATATATTGATCCATCAAGATCATGTCCAAATTCGATCCACGTCCGTCCCTAATTATATGCAGTAATATTGTGAATTTACAACACGTACCCAAAAACACAATAGCATAATGAGATGAAATGAATAAATCCTCTGTTTATTAATAACTATCACTTTTTCGTAACAAAAATCTACAATAAAAGTAAAAATATACCCTTGGAATATTCTTCCTTTATTACATAGATAAAATTTTCAGTGGGTAAATGAGGGTAAAGGAGAAAAAGATTGACATAAATATATTGTAATTCAAATAGTGATTGGTCAAGAAAAAAGCTACACTCCAAAATTGACGGATGAACAAAATTGATGCTCCCTCTCTTTTTTACTGACTAGCACTTTTGGAGTGTAAATTTTTTCCCAAATATTTGTTACGTTTCGGATTACAATGTATTTATGTCAATCTTTTCTCCATTTACCTTTATATACTTCAAAACGATTCTTTAAATTTCAACTTTGATATATTTTTAAATTTCAGTCAATTTTAACCATTCATCTATTAATTATTAAGATTTAATTTCATTATGAACCTGACAGACAACTAAAATTCAATCCCATCCATTAAAACTTGATGAATAATTGTAATTGACTAAAATTTACAATTTTACCACCTATCAAATTTAGAAAATCCTTATTCTTGCGGGCTCTGTTGTAAATAACAAAAAGAAATGAAGAGTGTATTCAATGAATTTATGGCTCTATTCTTTTCAACTTTGATCTGAAACTTAAATTGAATTCAACTTAATAAACTTGAACTGAATTTAATGTACCTAATCTGAACTGAATTGAACTCAGTAGACCTAAAACTAATTTGAACTTAGATTGCGATCCTAGAAGTCACAAGTTTGAGTTCTAGTGTGCTGGAGTAAGATTTTTCTTTGTTATCATTATAAGTTTAATGAGGTAATTGTTTTTTAAAAAAATGAACTTAATAATAATAATGATAATGCACTATTATTTAAATAATAGTAAAACTAATAATTATTAAAACATAATAAATAATTAATGCTAATAATAAAAAGATATTACTAAATAACATTAATTTATTATATAACATGTAATAATACATATTTATAATAATAATAATAATAGTTTTCGATTTGCACAATAAACCAATTTTAATAAATTATGAATGCGATCAAAGCAACTCTTCATTCAGCTGCCCTTATTTTAGTTACTCACAATATCACCACCTTTGTTGATAGAATTGTCGAAGTTCAGTTGAATGTTCAATCCCAACAAAACGAGATAACAAATGCTATGAAATTATTCCTTTTGTCCAATGAGCTTGCAATAGCTATTCACAAAATGCTATTGGATGATCTATCTCAGAATTAAAATCATAATGTTGAGGCATGTGAAACTATTTTTGCTCAAGCCAAAGTACTTGATGAGGTTGGAAACGAGTCAATATTGTTGGAGAACAAATGTTGCCACTTAGAGAAAGGTTTAATGAGCATAAGACCATGTTGATTCGCTTGGAGACCGTTCTTATGTTCAATACTACCAAAACTAAAAATATTGAAGCAAAGGTTGAAACTTCTCTGAAAACTCAGAAGGATGCAAGTTCTTCCTCTTGTGGTTGATGTCTTAATCTAATGGTAGAGACTGAGTTTGTGACTCTAGAGGTCATAGGTTCGAATCACATCCAGGGTGGGTGGGGATTTGTCTTTGTAATTTAATAATATAAGCGCATTTGCGCAAAAAAGAAATTTTAAAAAAAAGTTCTTCCCTCCTAATATGTACGAGTAAGCTTACTAATCAAATTGCTAAGCCATCCAATTGGAATTCTGCTATGTTGAGGATTCTTATGTTTGAGCTAACAAGGAAGGGGATTTGTTCCAAGATAATCTTCATGATTATACCACTCTACTAAGTCTCATAATTGCTCTACCATTTTAAGTATTGAAAATGATCTCAGTCAAAGCATTGTCTATCCTCATCAGTTAATCCAAGCACTTCTAGTATTATTTATGAACCATTTGATGTTGACAAAATGGGGAAGAAGGAGAATGACAATCGTGAACCGCCTGTACCATATTGACATGTCTGTATGTTGAACAACGATGTTAAATTACCCTTCTGCTTTATCCATTACGCTAGCTACCCTGGGATTAGTTGAATTGTTCGCTACGTATGACTACTTTTTAAAATTTTATTTTGTGTACTGCATTCTCTCAATAATGTTTGTTGTTCACTTATCTTTCAATAGGCTTACCCGTTTGTAGTATTACTTTTGCTATTGATTCATTTGCTTTATTCATTGATTAATATGTTTTTGTGCTTACATTGTTATCTATGTGCTCTGATCATGGGGAAGTTCTTAATCTTTCATAATTGTTTTATCACCATTAAAATAAAGGAGATTGTTAGAATATTAGTTTTTAGGATAAATTTATCTTAAGGGTTTTGAAGATAACAAATGAATTCTCTTAAAGAATAGAGACATATAATTAATTTTTTGCCATACATTTTTTATGTTAAGTTTATTTTTAGCATTACATAGTTAATACAGGCAAAAATATTTACCCATCACACTTTATTTGCTTGAGCTTTATGCATATAATAATATGTTTAATCTTTTGTATATTTTGTTCAACTCATATATCAAAATATCCAACAAATATTTTTTTGAGTTAACTTGAACACACAATGCAAAAAGCATAATTTCAATTGTGCATATTTTTGCAAATATCTATATCTTGGAGAAAAGATTTTCAGATCTTGGCTACTAACTTGAAAAGTTACTAACAAATTTCCATATATAGCAAAAAAACGCTTCTGAACAAATAAAATCAGTTTATCTAGTACCAGATTTAGCAAATTTCTAAACAGTTACCAATTTCCTACCAAATCAAGCTCTATTTAATAAATGGTGATTACCAACCTTTGGAGACTCACCAAATCAAGCTTTGGACTCCAAATCAAGCATCTAATGGATAATGAAGATTAACCACCATTTGAAGACTCTCCATATGAAGAAATAAACGGCTAAGAAGACCTTGAGGATAATTTTCTATTGTTCAATTCACCCGTCTTGAACTAGTTGTCCATTATCAAGGGACCAACAAATATGCCCACATAAAACAAGAAGCAAATCGGCAAAGCAAGCAAATCACGATAAACACCTTTGATTTGATTAGTTTAGATTAACTAATCAATAAACTAATAATAGAAGTCATCTCTTGAGTACCACACATTAATTAAATAGTCAATCTTCAAACATATATTAAACAACAAACATATAATGCAACAACCGGCCATGACCTACAAAGCCACTCTTCAGTGAAAAACTCTTCAAAGCTTATGATAGGTCCTTCTTGTGTACCACCCTACAATTTTAGGAACAACCAAACATATGGAAAAGAGAATCATAGTGATGGACATTTTAATGGGATTTTCAGCATTTTTATGAGCATAGTAATAATAGCCCAA